>JAKSZP010001470.1:0-166580 GCA_022478985.1 Massospora cicadina | reverse complement strand
TTAGCTTTAAGTTTTTGCTTAAATAGAGTTTAAGCTTTATTTTCAATATGCATTTTTAATTGTTTATTCAAAACAAAAAGACTATACATTGCTTTATAACTGTATCTAAGATATAAGTATTGCAGTGTTAAGAGCTATGGACTATGAAACCATTTTAGGCAATCAACTTATGAGTAAAAATAATTTATGAGAAGCATAATTCAGAGAAATTATAGATTACAAATTGCAGTTAACTTTTAAGGTGAAAAATCAGCTTTATAGAGGAGTACTGCGGCTACAATATCAGCTTAGTATAATTAACCTGATTAACTATAAAGTATATCTGAGATTTCTAATAGACTACCATATAAAATATTCCCGTTGATTTATCCCATTCTATCTTTAAAAAAAATCTTGACAATTTTTTATAACTTTAATTTTCCTAGGTCTAGAGCTATTTTTTCTATATATTAATTTACTCTCAAACTCTTCTATCAAAACTTTATATTTCATAAATGTTACTAAGAAGCTAGTGAAAAACTAATTCAGAAAGTATTAATCTTCAAAAGCATTACAACTAATTATCTACATAGGTTATTAGCCATTTTATATATATGCTTTTTTCTGACTATCCAATATTATTTCAAAGCAATTTAGTTTTTGTAATAATGAAGTTCATGGAATATGTTATCATACTGTATGCACTGCTAAAACATTTATTAGCTGATTATAAACTTTTTTATATTATAATTAAAAACTGTTGCATTTTACTTCAAATTGGTCAGAAATCAATTATTTTTTATACTTTTCCTATTATCATGGAGCGTGATGATAATAATAGAATTAGCCCGGAACTCAGGATAAGCTAACACTTAAAGAACCAACCAAAATACCTCTGGTATAGCCATCTATAATATATAATGCAAAGAAACTAGTGCAGCTGTGAACTCCAGCCAGAGATTCCCAAATTTGGAAATCATACCCACCAGATGTTCAGTGAACTTATTAAAATCAAAATAAAATTGGATTTTTATGAGCTTTTTATTCAACTAAAATAGTGGAAAGGATAAAATAGTGACAGCAGAACTTGCTGAGGTCTGCTGCCTTATAAGCTCACAAAAAATAGGGAATAGAAATAAATGCATTTGCTGTCAAAAATAATTATATAATTTGACTACAGAAGTTTAATGTTTTTTCAAAATCTTTAGAATGCCAGGTCAGTCTCAGCTTGGCTAACCAACTTAGGTTTTAATTTTGCCACCAAATTTTTCATCCTGGAATGATTCTACTTGGAAGATTGGTGATGCTTCATCCAGCAGGTAACTGGGTATGCCCATGGCCAAGCCACATATGGCCAGTCCCATTGAGAAGGGGAAAATGTTTATTGCACCTGTACTTATCAGGGATAGACTCATGATTGCCAGCGACAAAGTAGAGTGGTAGTTAGGGCTTTCCAAGCCCAAAATTGACAAAAAAATTATTCGAGGTGGGTCGACCTTGGGACAAATATACCACACCGAGAATGTTTTATAGCCAGTACAGGTTTCGAAACCCAAAATTGACTTAATCAATTTATTTTTGTGGATATTGATTAAAATTTATCAGCAGAACTCAAACTATCAGAGATAATCTCTTGTGGAAAGAGTTACTGCCAACCCTCTGCTGATAATGGCCTCTGGCCACTGCCAACTCCCAACACACACCCTAAGTTTCTGGACCAACTCATAGGTGGTTGGAATAGGGAAATGACATAATCTTCAAGGGGTATGCTGTCACCCACCTCTCATCTACCACATGGGCTAAGCTGCCCATGGTGACAAGAGGGATGGCTGCTCGCTTCCTCTTCTTAGTATTAAATAGAAATTCTCCTGATTAAGCTGCAAGGGTTGCTCCAAAAGACTTAAACCTATTGTCTACAGTTTTGGAACTCTATTATTTCACAAACCTTAAGCATCCAAAAATCAATATCTAATTAAAATAGCTACTAAGCTTCAATGTTATCAATACATCTAAAAGTGATAAAGTCTTGGATTTTTAGCTTTTTTACTTAAGGTAATTTAGGAAGTTTCTATTTATAACAAAACTTGTCATTGTTTGCTTTTTGGCCATAGAACTATCAATATATTATGGACCTCTGGATTTTTAGTGGTATCTAAGTGCCAGATTATTTTATAACAAAAAAACTGTAAAAACTGTACTATAAACTTGAGGATTGAAATTTTATCTGATATATAATCAGTGTGATAAGAGTATTGAAGTCAACATAATTTAGTTAACTGCTCATGTTTGTAGTAAATGATGTAGCAAAATTCTATATAATTGGAAAATTGATTTCTGGCATGACTGATTATCTTCAAACAACTAAGATCAAGTATGAGATTTGATTTCAGGATAATGATAATATAAAAGCTACATATACCTAAGCTTTACTCTATCTTTTAGATATAACATTTAATTAAATGTAAAGAAACTCAATACCTTTTGTTGGGTTGCCAGGGAGGAATCATTGGTGGCACAATCATCTGAAGGCAGGGATTCAAAGTTAGCAGCCTTGGATGAGATGTTTTCTATTAAAGTTAAGTAAAATAAAATAAGAGTTCTGGTGAGAAGTATTTTATTTAGAATAATCTAGCACTATTTATAGTGCTTCAAAATATAAGAATAGGAATAGGGATATTTAAGGTTAGTGTCATGGGACCTGTAGGAAAGTCCCAATACTAGGATATGTGGGAATAGATAAAGAGTGGACATAGATTATATAAAAAATAGGAAATGTACATTTTCCCCAAATTCAGAATAATTTGGGAAAAGTCCCAAATTCAGTATTCTAGTTGAATTGAACTCCATTCTCAAAATTATTGGGCCATCTGAAAATTATGCCCTTCATTTGATTATATCAATTTTCTACCTGGACAAGGCTTTCTCCTAATCCAGAGAGAATACTGACAACACCCTCCCCAAGCCTTGTCCTAGGGGAGTAAATTATGACCAGAGGGTTAAGGTAGACAGAGGATTCAAGTTTGGTGGTGTATGGGGTCTCATGCCTGTTTTTTCAACTTGGAGGCCTTCAACTCCACCTCCATCTGTAAGTCCTGGGGACCAGCCCCTACAACTGGATAGGGAGCAGCATCCCTTTTGGATAAAAAGGGGCCCAAAGGCCCAAGTGGACCCTCTGTCACAGTTGAGTGACCTGGCACATGTGGTAAATGAGTGCTGGGTGACTTCCCTTCCTCCTAAAGATAATCAGGTCTCTCCCCTCCTCCCCTCCTCAACCCTGGTAAGACTAATGGAGGGGACCTGCCAGGAGATTATGCAAGCCAGGGGCCATGGGTGGGCCTCTGGGATCCCTCACTCACCAGAGAAAACATATCAAATTTTGAAAAAATAGCCAGTGCTAGTATTGAAGCCCAGTCTGCAAATTTCAGGCTAATGGAGCTGGTCCAGACTGGCCAGGTCCAAAAATCAGATCAGCACTTGATTTGGGTATTGAACCAGGTACAAGCAACTTGGACCAGTTGCCCCTATCCCCCAGAATGGATATAGGAAGTTCAGATCACGTAAATAATCAGATTGATATGTTTGGATCAGGTTGCGGATGACCCAGCACCAAGGCCACAGCCCCCTGGGACAAATCAGGGGGAATTTGAACCATGTGAACAGCCTGACTCGAATGGTCAAGACCCAGATTGGTACCATTGAACTGGTTTGGCCCCAAAAATTTGAAAAAATATGCAATTTTTTTTTATTTTTGCCAAGATTTTGAATATCACTCCACCCCCAACCTCCAGCCAACCAAATCCCATCACCAATCCCCAATCACCTGATTCCTTGGCATCCCCACTATACAATTCTCCTGATACTTAAGGCAACTGCCCTGCTGAGAGGCAGTTGTCAGCTCATTCTCTAATCTTCCTGCACTTTTCACTAAAATAAAACCCAAATACTCCAAACGCCTTGCCACGGACTCCACCTGTTTGTTTTTAAAAATTCCGCTGATTGATCCAGTGAAGTGTGCTGCCACCCAAATAATAATCCTGATGATTGCTGAATGGGTCATCTGGTCACTTGACCCCACCACACAGCGATGGATCATATCCACTGTAAACCGCCTCACCCCTGATGATGGAGTTGATTCTCTATCCATTTTTGCATACCCATCTAATGCAAATCTGTCCGTTCACTTCGCCGCTGGGATCTCCAAGACTGCTCCCCTATCAGAGCAGCCTCAGGGTGCCCCCGCCCCAGTGCCCACAAGCTCAGCCCCCACACCTGGCTCATATGCCACTGATCCCACCCAGCTGAGGGCTCTGGAGCACCCCACCCAAGGGGAGCTTGGCCCTAATACTCACCGTGGGTCTGTTTTCCCCTCCAACAGCACCCCTACCCACATGGTGGGTCCTGTGCCACCCCTCGCTGGCGCATGAACTCACCTACTCAAAACTGAAGGCCAGTAACTGTGAACCCTATAGGAGTTATCATCCTCTTCGCCTCTCCCGCCCTTGGGGGTTGCCCCCACAAGACTCGCGGTTTCCCCCATTGCAACCATCTGTTTTGCCTTGGGGCCTTTGATACATTAATGAAAATTTACGTTCCTCACGTCCCCAATAGATCTCCCCTTCTTCTAGTCAAATGGACCGCTGTGCCCTTGGCATTCTGGGCTCTCCACTGGGTACTCACACACCCTGACTGGGATCCCAGTCTAATTCTTATCAGCCACATCCATGACATCATCTGTGCTATCCATTTATGCATCTCCTGCACCATCTTGGCCAGGTGGGCTTCAGCCTCTTCAAACCTCCAATTCATCTTGTTTGCCATTTGAACCTGGCATCTTGTGATCACCTTATCTGCCTCCAGATCCAGGTAAGGCCTGGAGAAAAGGTCATTGACAGTAGGTAGCATGGGCGAGCAACCCCATGAGCTTGGAAGGTGACCAGACAATGATAGGGTGTGGCCCCCTGCAGGTTCCAATAGGGAGGCCTCTTTGAGTGACGCTGAGTCACCATCTTGGGATTGGGGCAAGTAAATCCCACTTGCAACTGAAAGTGAACTATGTGACAAGGTTTGAGAGGGAAATGCAAATGGGGCTGGAAGGTTGGCATCAGTAGTAGAGGTGACATCAGTCAGTTTCTCAGGCTTCATGTCTTTAGGACTCTCATCTTCATTGGGATTGGCGCTATCCCAATAGGAGAGTTGAACTGGGTAATCTAAATTATTTATTATATTTGGCCCAATCTCAGGAGGGGCGCCAATAAAATTGGAAAGTGGTAGCATTGCCAGAAAGGAGCCATTGAGCTTCAATCTTTCTTGACTCTCAGCTTTGTTGGGATTGGCGCTATCCCAATATGAAAGTTGAACTGAGCATTCTATATTTTTAATTTCAGTAGTTTGAGGCCCAATCTTGGGAAGGGCGCCATTGAAGTCAGAAAGTGATTGGATTGTCAGAAAGGGTTTATTAAGCTTTTCTTTTTCAGGACTTGCATTTTTGTAGTGATCAGCACTATCCCCATCTGAGAGCTGAACCAGGTAATTTTGATACTTTAATTTAGTAATATCTGGTCTGATTTTTGGAGGGGAGCCATCAAAGTTGAAAAGGTGGTAGCGTTGCCAAAAAGGATTCATTTTGCTTCACTTTTTCTTGACTCTCATTGTTGCTGGGATCAGCGCTATCCAAATCTGAGGGCCAAACTAGATAATCCAGAATTTTTGCTTTAGTAATTTGTGGCCTAATTTTGGAAGGGGCGCCATTGAAGTCAGAAAGCAATAGAATTATTGGAAAGGGGCTATTGAGCTTCACTTTTTCAGGACCTGTGTTTTTGTAGGGATCAGCGTTCATATTAGTAATATCTGGTCCAATTTTTGGAGAGCGCCATTGAAGTCAGAAAGCAGTAGCATTGCAGGAAAAGAGTCATCAAGCTTATTGTCGGGCAAACAGTAAGTAAGAATTAGACTGGCCTGCCAGCCTAGATGCCAGAGCATCTGAACAGCAAACCAGAATGCCCAGGGCATTGCTGCTGATATGACGAATATGGAACCAGAAAGGGGTTCCACCAATATCTGCCAGTGAGCCAGAATTTCATATAGGCACAAAATAAAGTACCAGATTCACATGACCACTAACCCTAAGGGGTACGAGAATGTTGGTGGATAAGGCGGCTTAATTTTTAACATATAAAAACTAATTTTTAGGAAAGGATTTTTAATAGGAATTTAGGAAAGAAAAGTTGACCAACAATTCTCTCAGTGTGATGCGACTGATTAATTAGTAGTTGATTTGGGGAAACCAATCCAGGATTGGGTCCCACAAATTCAGCCTAACTGGAGAATTATTTGAGAATGGGCATGTTTGTTCCTTAAGAACTGACATTTAAAAATTTGGCAGTGGGCCAAGTTGCTGCTGGTTTGACCTCAAACGTCCAAACCAAGGCTCTACTATGTTTCTGATGGTTGGCACAATGGCGTTTAGCCCAACGAGTGGTGGGAATCCCCCAAGGCCACCCCGCATGGGGTGGGCCCATTTGGTTGGAAACGGGTTCAGGACCCCCAACCTTCCCATGCTTGGTTGCTGGGCTATTCGTTCAGTCAGTAGCATTGCATCAGGCACAACACCCAATTTGTTAATAGGAAGCTTCAAAACCTTATCGATGGTGTCCGGTGCTATTACCTGCCCATCGGGGGTGATGCCCAACAGATTTGGGAGAGGGGAGATTTTTTGATCATCATGTTAACTGAATCACAACCATCAGGCATTCTGGCCAATAGCTCAGTCTTCATACCTTTTTGACCGTTTAAAATCTGAGCATCAGGCTGATTACTGCTCAAATTGGTTAGGATCAATTTTGCTTCAGCGATCTCAGTGCAGATTTCACTGATTCCTCATAGCAATTCTGCTGAGGAGAGTGTGGGTATCTGGGATGGTATCTGAAGTGGGAGGGCTGTTACCCAGCTCTCATCTACCACGTAAGTGAGATCGCCCTGAGTAATGAGGGGTACAGCCATCCTCTTTGGTACCTTCTTACTTGAAAATGGAAAAATGGCCTAATCAACCACCAGGGGACGTTCCTCAGGACTTACATTACCCTTTCCTTTTCCCAAGGGAAGGAGCCCACCACCGGAGAACTGCATGAGAGCCACATTCTTGTGCGCCTTGGGTAACTTGATTGCCATAAGAGATGTGACTTTTTGGGGAGGGCGGGGAGCTTTGGGGTGGGAGATGTGGAATGCAATGACCAGGTCCATGCAATTCTCACAATTGCGCGCCTTGACCCAACTGTTTCATAAGCCAGATACCCTTTCTAAGCCACAAGGTATCATACAGAATGTCAGGATTTCCAGGATGCCAGGATAGCTTCTACCTCAATTTCCTCTTCATTTTTGACGATGATCAGTTCCAGTTCTGTGGGTATTGCACCCTTGAAGGGTGACAGCTGGGAGACATGGAAAACGGGATGCTGCTTCCAATGCGCGGGAAGCTTCAACCAGAACGCCCCATTAACCAATACCTCCTCCACCAGATGGGGACCTGAGCGTTTACTGGAAAATTTGTGGGAAGGGGCCTGGATTTTTAAATGATGGGTGTCAAGCATGATGTAGGAGCCCATCATAAACTCGTGACCTGGAAGGCGTTTTCAATCTGTAAACCACTTGTAGTCAACTATAACTTTGGTGAGGTGTTCCTGAACTAAGGCTTGAGTTGATCTTATATGAGCAGCGTGGTCCGCAGCAGCTTGAACCTCTGGCTGCAAGCACGGTCTGACCAAAAACAAAGGATTATACTCCAATGTTGCTTTGTAGGGAGAAAACCCTGTGGACGCGTGGGTTCCATTATTGTACGAGAATTGGGTGAGAGGGAGGTCATCAGCCCAAGTATCCTGCGCAGCTGCAGCATAGCACCGCAAGTACTTCTCAAGAATTTGATTGACCCACTCAGTCTGGCTGTCAGAATGAGGATGATACACCGTAGAGTGGCAGGGGGATATTTTCAGGATTGATAGGAGTTCACTTCAAAACTGCGCGATGAACTGAGAGCCACGATCACTGATGATCTCCTGGGGGAGACTAAACATTGAAAACACATGGCGTACAAAAAGGCGGGCAGTTTCTTCAGACATAATTGCAGAAGTGCAAGGTATAAAAAGGGAAAATTTCGTGAAGCAATCCACCACTACCATTACCACTGTGAACCTGTTTGAACAGGGGAGCTTGACAATAGAGTCCACGAACACCAATGTCCATGGGCCCTCCGCCTGTTGTAAAGGGTGCAGGAGGCCATTTTTTCCAGAACAATATGACTTGGCCCTGGTGCAAGTAACACAATTGGCGATCCAGGCTGGGACTTCTTTTGTTAGACCTGCCCAATTGTAGGTCCATTTGATCAAATCAATGCATTTCTTAGAACCTGGGTGACCAACTGTGGGGGGATCGTGATGTGTGCAAAAAACCTCAGTTTGGAAGGAGGAAAAACCCAAACGCAAGATCTAAAATATATAAGACCCTCCTTTAGTGAGTATAGGGAGTGTTTAGGCTTCTGATGGGATAACTGCTTGACCAACTCCATGCCCTCAGGGCAGGCCATTTGACTGGCTAAGACCTGAGCAACTAACAGAGCATCGGGGGCCAGAGCAATGGAAGAAATGACAGGGGGAACAATTGATAAGATTTGAATGGTAGGAATCACAGTAATGAGATCCACTTCCTCCAGATCCGCGGAACTGTGGGCGGGGCTGCAGCTGAAAAATTGGGAAGTACATTTAGTGCGCCTTTTACAAATTCATATTTGAAGTTGAAACTGCACAGGTCCTGATAGGTTTGGGCTTGTTGGTGTGCCAATTTTTGGGGTTTATGAAAGTACAACAAGGCCTGGTGATCCATGCAAACCATTAATTCATGTCAGGCACCCTGTAACAGGTACCTCCAATGAGTTAGTGCCATGCAACAGCTGCCAACTCCTTGTCATAAATAGCCCAAGACTGCTCTATAGAGGTAACCTTTCAGGAATACCAGACGATCAGGTGTTCCAAGCCATCGTGCTCCTGGAGCAACACTGCTCCAACAGCTACTGATGACACGTCGCATGCAACAATATACAGCTTGGTGGGATCAGCGTGTTTTAAAATGGGAGGGGATACAAACACCTCTTTAATTGATTTGAATGCCTGTTGGCATTCGTCTGTCTAATGAAAAGGTACGTTTTTCCCTGTGAGTGGGTGGAGTGGGGCGGCGAGCTGAGAGAGTGTGGGGGAAAACTTTTTTAGAAAATGATGGTTCCCAAGGAACTCCATAGTTGTTTCTGGGTAGTCAGGGTTGACCACTCCTGGATAGCATTCAACTTAATTGGAGGTATTGCAACACCATCTTTAAGAACCAGATGACCAAGGAAAGTAACCTCCTCCTTATAAAACTCATACTTGGACGGTTTGAGGAACAACCTTGCCTTATGCAAGGCGACCACCACCGCTTTCAAGTCAATTGCATGTTGTTCAGGAGTTGGGGAGTGAACAAGAATATCATTGATGTATGCAACAGCACAGGTGAACCGGAGGTCACCCATTACATTATTGATCATCTATTGAAAAGTAGCGGGAGCATTATTCAGCCTGAAAGGCATTACACAAAATTGGAAAATGCTGCGCTTCATCCAGATTGCTGTTAACCATTCCTGCCCTTCCATTACCTGAATTTGGTTGAAGGCATTCACCAGATCCAGCTTAGAGAACACACGGGATTTGGCGATTGCCTGACTGATTGTCTGCTCCAAAGGCAATGGGTAGGAATCAGTAACTGTTATTTTATTCAAATGGCCATAATCCATGCAGGGATAAAGAATCATCCGCTTTTTTGGCAAAGATGATGGGGGAGGCGATGGGTGAGGTCTCCTTGAACAGCCAACCTTTTTTCAACATATAGTCTGACCATGTATTGAGTACAACTTCTTCCTCCGCTGTATGGAGATACAACAGAAAGTTGATGTTCACCAACTCCCTGGTTGTTTGAAGCTCACAATTGTACCTGGTGTGTTTAGGCAGATGATCCGCCTTTTCCATATCAAAGATTCTCCAAAAGCTCATTAAGTTTTTGGGGAAATCAGCCGGAATGCCCGCAGAAGTGACTAGGGTAGTGATAGAGCTAGTTCCTTGTACCTTCTTGAGGGTGTCAATCAAAGGGAATTCTCCCTCTGAATGATCATTGGTAAATGACAATGTATTAGACTCTAAATGAATTTTCACATGTTGTCAGCGCCACCATCCCACGCCTAAGATCACCGGAAACACCAAGTTTGGCATTGCCAAAAAAGGATTACAGAAATTGAACTGGTGAATTGAGAAGGTTACTGGTCAATAAATGATATATAAATGATATATGAGACTGATAAGCGGATGAGGCCAATATCACTGAGGAGCCTACATCCATTTACAGTTTTAATTGTTGCACCAAATCAACACTCATGAAGTTCCCCGCAGTTCTGGTATCCACCAAGGCCTCAAAGGAGATGTGATGAGAACCAACACTAATCTTCATGGGTACTAAGAAGTAAGCGTAGTTCTCCTTATTGGTAGTTGTGGATGAATCCAGCGATACCAAAGAGATGGTGGTGGGATCCAGGGAAACCAATGGGCAAATAGCTGCGGCAACTATGGGGTATGGTTTTGGAGGTTTGAGTTTGGCTGGTCTAATGCAGTCAGAGATAATCTTCTTTACAACCTGGCTCAGTTGGAAAGAAGGAACCATTGCTGCGCCTATCCATGTGAGAAAGGCGGAAATAGCTAAGAGTAATGGTTGGTCAATTATGTCAGGCGAACAGCAAGTAAAAACTAGACTGGCCTGCCAGCCCGGATACCAGAGCATCTGAACAGCAAACCAGAATTCCCAGGGCATTGCTTCTGATATGACGAATATGGAACCAGAAAGGGGTTCCACCAATATCTGGCGGTGAGCCAGAATTTCATATAGGCACAAAATAAAGTACCAGGTGCACATGGCCATTAACCCTGAGGGGTACAAGAACTTTGGTGGATAAGGCGGCTTAATTTTTAACATATAAAAACTAATATTTGGGAAAAGATTTTCTAATAGGAATTTAGGAAAGAAAAATTGACCAACAATTTTCTCAGTGCAATGCGACTGATTAAATAGTAGCCAATTTGGGGAAAACAAGCTGGGATCAGGTCCCACAAATTCAGCCTAACTGGTGATTATTTGGGAATGGGCAGGTTTGTTCCTTGGGAACTGACATCACAAAATTTGGCGGTGGGCCAAGTTGCTGCTGGTTTGACCTCAAACGTTTGAATCAAGGCTCTACTACGTTTCTGATGGTTGGTATGATGGCGTTTAGCCTGACAAGTGGTGGGAATCCCCCAAGGCCACCCCACAAAGGGGTGGGCCCATTTTGTTGGAAACAGGTTCAGGATGCCCAACCCGCCCATGCTTGGTCACTGGGCCATTCGTTCAGTCAGTAGCATTGCATCAGGCGCAACACCTGATTTGTTAACAGGAAGCTTCAAAACCTTGTTGATGGTGTCTGGTGCTATTACCTGCCCATTGGGGGTGATGCCTGACAGATTTAGGAGAGGAGAGATTTTTTTGATCATCATGTTAACCAAATCACAACCGTCAGGCATTCCAGCCAATAGCTCAGTCTTCATACCTTTTTGACCGTTTAAAATCTGAGCATTGGGCTGATTGCCACTCAAATTAGTTATGATCGATTTCATTTTGGCAATCTTGGCGCAGATTTCACTGATTCCTCATAGCAATTCTGCTGAGGATAGAGTGTGGGTATCTGGAGTGGTATCTGAAGTGGGAGGGCTGTTATCCAGCACTCATCTACCACATGAGTGAGATCGCCCTGAGTAACAAGGGGTACAGCCTTCTCTTTGGTACCTTATTACTTGGAAATGGAAAAATGGCCCAATCAACCACCAGGGGATGTTCATCAGGACTTACACTTATTCCCAATGGTGCAAAGGTAAGTCCCAGGTATTTTGCCTGGAGTTCAAATCACATCATCGCAATGATTGCTTTTGGGGCTTCCCAAAAATTCCTTCTGCTTGCTGCCTTCATTAAATTCAGAAGCTAGTTCTCAACTTGTTGGCCCAACTTGATTGGTCCAACTATCCAGATGATGCGCATCCAAATTTGTGTTTGGCACTTTTACTTCCAAACACTTAATAAAATTTGTTCTGATTTCTTTCACAAAATCAGAGTTGGAAATGACATCATTGTGGAGAATTGGGTATTGGTCACCTAAATAAATATTATTGTTAGTATTTAAGTTATTTTTTGTTTTAAATTCTGAGCATTCAAATTTGTTTAATCTTTGCTCTTTGACTGGAGTATATGCATCAATTTGGTTAGTTTCTTTTTATAATGCTTCACTTTAGTAAGAAATCTAAAGAGTTTCTCCTAATAATTGGAAACCCATCCTATAGGCCAGTAGTCATTTCTCTGTGTGATATTTTCCCAAGTATCTCTTTGGTTGTTGTCCCATTTTTCCTTGCTATATTTCACTTTCTGCATATAATAAAGTATTGCCTTTTTCAATCTCTTCACTTTATGATGTTGGCTATATTGCTCCTTGATATCTGTTTCAATTATTTCAGGTATATACAATAAATTTAAGTAAGGGCTTGAGCTGGCCTGGTGTTTTGAGCTATATAGGAACTTCTTCTCTAGGACATGGAAAGCTCTTCTTGGTAAAATCACTTCCCACAGTGATTGCATCTTGGCTATTCCAGTGTAGGTATGCCAAAAGGTCAGGGTCCAGAGTACCTACTGAGGATTAAAAACTCTTATCATCAAAGGTTGAGGCTATATCCTCATGGTGCAACTCAGAAGTGATCTGGCAGGGAGCATCATTTTGTTGGGCTGTTAGGGAGTAATCATTGGCGGCACAATCATCTGAAGGCAGGACTTCAAAGTTAGCAGCCTTTGACGAGATGTTTTCCATTAAAGTTATGTAAAATAAAATAAGAGTTCTGGTGAGAAGTATTTTATTTAGAATAATCTAACACTATTTATAGTGCTTCGAAATATAAGGATAGGAATAGGGATTATAAGGATAGGAATAAGGATATTCAAGGTTATTGTCATGGGACCTGTAAGAAAATCCCAATAATAGGATATGTGGAAATAGATAAAGAGTGGACAGAGATTATATAACAAATAGGAAATGTACATTTTCCCCAAATTCAGCATAATTTGGGAAAAGTCCCAAATTTGGTATTCTAGTTGAATTGAACTCCATTCTCAAAATTATTGGGCCATCTGAAAATTATGCCCTTCATTTGATTATATCAATTTTCCCCCTGGACAAGGCTTTCTCCTAATCCAGGGAGAATCCTGACACCTTTAATATTCATATTATACTTCTTTATATGGAACAGGATTACCAGAGTAAGGACACTAACAATATTGCAAAGGTCATAAACATAATTATTAATCTTTAATAAACTGAAAGGATGATGTTAATGCATTAACATGACCTGTGAAAAGGAGACATAGGTCATGTGGTTATAAATTTGCTTTAGTAACAATAGTAAAAGCACAAACAGCATTTGACAGCAGTGTATTTAGAGTTACATCAGGATAAGGCTAAACTATATAAAAGAATGTGAATATAGATAAGTTGAGTTATGAGATGAGTATTAACACACTCTGCCAAAGAGTTTTTTTTGGCTCTAGAAATATATCAATAGATTTATAGATAAAGTAAGAGTCAAACTAATAAGCCTTGGTAGTAAAAGTAAACTTCACCACTTCAACATCATTTTTGAGACCAGTATATTAATTATATGCAAGAGTGATAACTTTTGTCTTTTACAGTAGGATAAATATCTTCTGATTAGCCATGTCAATACCATATAACAATGATAGGACAGATTTGTAGAGAGCCAATTATTGATGAAAAAGCTCAGTTGCTTTGGCAGCAATAATTGCAATCTGTTAGTTTAAATAGTAGAAGGTGGAATGGAACTTTATAAATAGCGAAGGAAAGGAAAGTAGTATCTTAATATAGATAAGAAAAATAATTTTATAGGCTCCTATAATGGATCATGAAGTGCCATTTTGATCAACCTCTTTCATTAGGCACCAAGTATAGAAGTTAGTTTGAAATTGGACATTATATAAAGTAGGATTGTTTGGTATTAGACACAATGAAAACTAGCAAATTTTTTCCACATATCCTTAAAAATTATTTATGAAGCTGCAGGGTGAGAGGTATACATAGTGATATGCTGGTATAAGAAATTTAATTAAGGAGTTGATTCATATTGGCAGGATGAGGAGAGGAATGAAGCAGATTTTAAAGTAAAGGCAACGTCCCCTAGGTTAATATCAAGAGAATTTGTTGTTAATGTATGTAAAGCTTTTTACTATGGCCTAGTTTGAAGTACTAGTAAATGGACCAACATAGTTAAAGTCTCATTAAAATAGTCTAGGAGTTAACTTATTACAAATCCATATTTAGATAAGTCAAAACATTTTAGGATTGTGTAAAATTTACGCTGAGGAAAGCACAAGGTGTTTCAAAGTGGTTCACCATTTAAGATAGTAGACTGAAGTTGATGATTGATTTTATGATAAAGAGTCATTATATTTAGTTATTGTACAGTATATGGGACAAATTGAGAGGAGAGGTTAGCAAACTAATTACTTGAGTGGTTTGATGGTATATAGTCATAGGTGATAGAGCAGGATCTTATCAATTAAATACTTGTGCAGCATCAATGACATATTTCTCAAATTAGATATAAAAATTAAATTTACTTATAAAATTGAAAAAGGAATTTGTACAATCTGGTGAAAAGGTGATAGTAGCTGGCTCATAAGATAATTTATCAACATTTTATAGGCAATCATACTTGACACTTAGGCTAAAGGACATTTATGAAAAGGTGAGTAAGCTTTGAGGTGGGTGAAGTAAATACAAGGAGGGGTGGAGGGCTAGATCCTTGAGATAGAGAAATAAGATATAAGTTCTTGTTGCAATGTAATATCTAGCCTAAATCCACTTAGTAGCAAAAAATAGAATTAGTGGAGGCCTATCACCACCTCAGAGTAGGGCAGAATAGGAGAACAACTAAATATAAAGAAAGATAGTGACATCACCACTAGTGCTAAAAAAGAAAGATAGTGACATTATTGTTTTTGTCATTTACTTTTTAATGTAAGATTTTCTTTAGAAAATTAAAATCATGATAAAAGAAAAGCTTTATATTAATATTAAATCTATACTATGTACTTTTAGGGCAAAAATACCGCAAATTTTATGCTCATGGTATACATTAATGGCTTCATTTTTCATTTCAGCATATATTATTATAGTAGAAGGCATAGTTTTGCGAAGCATGAACTATGCACAGTTCATAATTCTTCTGGAGTTTATCGCTATTATTGCCTAAGCAGTATTCTATTATTGCTTTTTAAATAGTTTTTTCCTATAGACCATAAAATCCCTAATTTTTAAATATTATAGATATCACTCTCTATTTTTTATTATATAAAGAAGATCCTGACATTATTAACTCTAATGGTTATCTAACTGCAACGTATTATTCTATATGTCTTACAAGGCAAAAAAGCATTAAACAGAATTTTTATACATAATTGTTACAGAGCTTGGATTAATAATTCCAACAAAAGGTTTAATCTATAGTTTTACCTTTATGTTGGTATTGATTTATATATACAGTCTAAAGTTGAATCAAATATGGAATTATTGAAAGGTACACAAAACCTGATAAAATTTCCACACAAGGTGTAGTTTTCCCTACTAAGTAACTATTTTTATACTGTACTTTTGCTTAAGATTATGTTCTTTATTGTTTAGTTAATTTACCGTTAATTAACAGTAACCTTATCAGTTATCATTAAAGTAAATTAAGTTCCAAAATCTTTAGCTATCTAATTATTTTTATTTTTATTATTGTTTTTTCAATGAAAAAATTTCATATTAATAAGTAAAATGTGATAATTTATCTACCATGGTTGTATTATGATCTGTACACATTTTTTAAAAACAAAAAGATGTATAGCCTGAAGCTATCATTATATAAATAATTTTAGTAAAAAATAAATTGAAAACTTTTATTGCTCTATGTTAATGTAAGGTTTTTTTAGCACTAGTGGTGCCCAACCAAAAGGGGGAGCTGCCATGCATCTTTATTTGCAATTGAGCCAAACAAAGGGATTATCATAAATAAAAATTCCTAATAGCCCCTAAGTTATCAGCCTAGATAGCTATATCAGAAGGTGAGGATGCTTTGTGGAAACTTTTGTCCACGCCCACTTTAGCTGGCAGACCATGGTGGACAGCATAGGGGTTGGGGCATCAGCAACATGGGGCATAAGGGGGCATAGCTGTGGGGTTTCTTCATTTATGAGGCCAGTGATGTCCATCACCTCAACATATTGAGCAAGTTGATGCTCAACAAAAGTGATGTGAGCTGGCACACAAGTGAAAGACTTGATGCGCTGGTAGTTTGGAGATTTTTGATGTCAGGAAAATGGCAGAAGTTTGACCAGCCTGCCATTCAGGATGCATGAGCACCCAAAAAGCAAGCCAGAATGCCATTGGCATTGCTGCTTGTATGACGTTGTATGGAGCTGCAAATTGGGTAACAATGACTCATTGATGTAGGACAAGAATGAAAAGAAGCCCAGTAATGAACCAAACAGAAACAACTATAGACACTGAAGGTCTTGCTTCAGGAGATTGTACTACTGAGTTTATTACTTTGGGGTTGCTAATGGAAGGTTTCATCACTAATGTAGAGAAAAGGGGGCGGATCCTTGCTTGAAAGTGAGATATATAAGGACACATAATTCCAATATCTTGATAGCAGATAGCTTTCTTAATGGGTTAAACTCCCAAAAATTTCTTGCACGTTAGATCCAGAAGACTATGGCGGGAGCTATTGTAATTTTCAAAACTGGTAAAGCCCATCCAGTGTAGGGATTGACAGGCCACCAGGCTAGTGCCATTGGGACTTTGGTAAGAAGAATTGAAGTAAAATAAAAAATTTGGGTACTAGCAGAAATTTTATTGAAAAAAATAAAGAGAATCAACCAACAATTTCCTCAGTGTGATGCAACTGATTAAATAATGTTTAATTTGGTAGTAAGTCCAAGCAGGGATCAGGGGCACTCAAACATAACCTAAAACAGCAAATTTTGGGGGGAGAGGGAAAACTAGTTTTAATTAGAACTGATATTGAAGGATTTAGTGGCAGGCCAAGTCACTATCAGTTCAGCTGCAAATGTGTGGACCAAGGCTCAAATGTATTTTTATTGGTTGGCGCAATGGCACCTGGCCCAATAAGCAACAGAAATTCCCCAGGGCCACACCACATAGGACAGTTTCTAATCGGTTGGAAACAGGTTCAGAATGCCTAACCCACTCATGCCCAGTTGATGGGGCATTTGTTTGACCAAATGAGTTATGTTGGGTGCAAATACCAATTAATTAGATATGAGTTTTAAATTATCTGTGATAGTCCCTGAAAGTACCATCTGCTCATCAGGGATCATCCCTAATGATTTTGAGGGGTGTTTGGCATTGGCAATCATACTGCTAGCTGATTCAAAACCGTCAGTAAGTCTAGCCAATAATTTGATACTTGTCTCTTCTCAACTATTAGTTCTCTGATCTTTGGGCTTTATTCCTATTGGCTTTGAACCTTTTATCTTTGACTTGTAATCTAAGCACAGATTTACTCAATTTGGTGGACAAGTTCAGCAGAGGTGAGTGAGGGTACCATGGAAGGAACCTTTAGAGGGAGCACTGTTACCCAGTGCTCATCTACCATGTGGGCGAGGTCACTCTGGGTGAAGAGGGGTACAGCCAATCTCTTTGGACCCTTCTTATTCAGAAATGGAAAAATTGCTCAGTCCACGCAAAGGGGACGTTCCCCTAAACTTAAAATTGGGGTCAAAAAGAGTTAATGCTAAGTCTTACACATGTATCTTTTTTAATTGACATAAGAGTAGAAAAATTATATTATATATGCTGTTTTTTACATCAAAGGAAAATTTTAATTGATTCCTCCTAAATTATCAACTCACCATATTCATCTTACCAAAATAAGTACAATTTTACTATCCAAATGACACAATCTATATAAAATTAAATCTAATAGATAATCATATGAATAATCATAACAAAGCAATTACTATATAGCAATAGCTAAGCAATTTATCTTAAAATATACATATAAGAAGTACTTGTAGGCCTTAGGAATTTGACAATACTTTATCAAATAATGTTTAACAAAAATTGTTTATAGTTTGTCCATGTCACCCATTCTAAATTTTTCATGTATGTTATACTGCTATTTGTCACATTTTTAGTATTTTACTAAAGCTGACATACTATAAATTTAGGTTTTAGATTGTTATAACTTTTTATATCAGTTGCACATGTAAGATATTTAGATCTAATTTTTTAATAATTTTAAGTTCTTCTAATGGTGAAGGACTAAAGCTTAGATAAGAAAGATCAAGGATAACCTTGGTTTAATAAAGCTTTTGCTATATGTTTTATTAGTTAGTCTTTACAGTATCCTCAAATGTAACTAAGATTATTATGGTAATTCTAACATTATGAAGCTTTCAAGACATTGTCTAATCAATAATAGACAATCTGTCTTCAATAGAAATTCCTCCCAAAAATTAGAATTTTTTGATTAAGTCATCACAAGCTTTATAATTCTTCCTTGGTTATCTTAGACATGATATAGCTCTTCTAATATGACTCGTTTCTTTTATTAGAATTTAATAAAATATAGAGCATAATACTGATATAAGCACCAATGTTCATGAATTATATTATCTTATCATATATAATTTATCTTATGTTGCTTATATATGTAAAGACCTTATGATCCAATTTGGATTAAAGCCAGATTCAACTCAAAATA
Organism: Massospora cicadina; assembly: GCA_022478985.1. Lineage (NCBI taxonomy): Eukaryota > Fungi > Entomophthoromycota > Entomophthoromycetes > Entomophthorales > Entomophthoraceae > Massospora > Massospora cicadina. The sequence continues at coordinate 147,684 of JAKSZP010001470.1, read as the reverse complement.
ATTATAACCACTAGTATTAAATGCAGTCCCTCTCCATCTTTTTAGAGGAGTGGATAGCATAGCGGGGTGTTTTCTGATCCACTCTGGGGCAGGTCTAATCTTAAATAGGTTCAAAACCAGCATAGGCTAAAAAACTTGTCATGGTATACTTGTCCCAAGGTTGACCTACCTCAATTACTTTTTAGAATATAATACTGATTGCTGTTTTTTAATCTGGTCTTACTAGTGGCTAGGCGCTAGTACTCATATTATCTTATAGAAAGCTCTTAGCTATACTATTTTATTAGAGATTTGTTAATTATACCATGTCAGTACTTTAAATGTCATGGTCATGGTAAAAAAATTCTATAAGACAGTTTGACCTGATCCTGACTTACACTAAAATTCTATTTAGACTGATTTTAAGAAGCTTCTCTTATGATTGGAAGAATTTTTAGGTGCAATGATGGCACTAGGTAAACACAAAATCAACCAAAAATAGTCTGATTTGGGCTATATATTATTAGACAGACATATACAAATAATTCTTCAAAATGTAAATATAAACTATTGATGATGTATATATAATTCTAATATTAGTAGGTCTCTAGATAACACTTAAGCACACCTTTTCAGTTAGATAATATTAAGTACATATGTGCCAAATTCATTGTAGCTAGCATCAAATTTAATTTAAGAAAATATATGTAGGTTCCATAATTAAATTTGAAAGTGACTGCAAGCAGCTTAGCGCCATATACACACATAAAGCGCCCACTGGAGTCTTACTAGAGCATTTTATTATCAGTCATAATCCCAATATGACATGGATAACTTCTCATCAGGTTGGGACCATCTAGTACTAAAAAATAAAATAATAATTTTAATATGTTTTAGTGTTGTTAATTAAAATTAGGTAAGCACATCATAGATTATGTCAGAATGTTTTAGTTAAGTTTGATCAAAATATGCTGACCAATTTGTGCATAATACATGGATCTTACTAAATGAGATAATTGGTAACCTTATCCGTAATTTTCCTTAGCTGGTTATAGCTAATAAACCTATAGCACAATAATTATCTTTACTATTTTTTGGTCGCTGCTTTAATACAGTTCTCTTTCCACTTGGCATAACTTTCTGAGCAAATCTTATGGAAAAAAGAAGCAAATTTTGATCACACGCTGTAGTTTTGCTCTGCTGTTCTCAGATTCCTCACCAGCTGCCCCAGTGTGGGGCAGTGGCAAAACTCCCCCACCCATTTTCCATCTGACAGAAAACATGCTTGGACTAACTCCCCCAGTCATATCAAACCACTAGGATGATTTGTTACTCCCAAGGATCTCAACGCCCACCTCACTTGTACCCAGGCGGTGCCTCATTGCCCCCTGGTGCTCACCCAGAGCAACATGCGTTTTGGCCTTAGATTCAATTATGGGAAATTTTTTCTTACCATGACCAAGCCATTATCAAAATGGCTCATATGGTGATGACTCCCACCAGTTTAATTGAGTTCCATCCCTATAAAGGTTTGTTGGAATTACAGGTGGCCACATAATCCAACCCTTTGACCAAATATAAGATTCAACAATTAATTTATAATCGTAGAGGATTGGCAATAGTGGCCAATTGATGAGAATATTGTTGGGTGGCATCCCCAATAATATTAGAAATCACCAACTAATGAATTATTGTCAGGCATCATCCCTGATGATATTTGAGGCTGTTGAAAGATGATAATTTCGTTGGGTGTCATCCCCAATGAAATTAAGAAATAATTTGATATTGGGATAATACCTGATAGTCAAATTATAGGGAACTGTTCAGAGTGGAATGGATTGGAGTCATCAGAAACTACCAAATTGTTTGAGCGCTGGAGGAAGAGTGGAATCATCATTGGATGAAACAATTGGTTTTGTGTACCTAATACCAATTGTTTGGTCCGCTGAATGCCCAAGGATTACGCTGTTAAAACCCAAGGCAATGGTACCCAATGAGATTTAGTTCCTAACACTGAGGGTCAAACCAGTATAGGAGCACAAATATTCTCAGCAGACAGCTGAAAAGTTGTGTACCAATTCCTACTATAAAAACCCCAAATTATTCCCTAATAAAAGCAGATTTAAATTGATAATAACTTTATTGTTTAACATTGTTTGTTAAACATTACTCTTAAGAGAAGAGTGCAAGGATCATATATCCTTAAGTTTGTTTTATCAAAATCTCCGCTTGGCTCTTTGAAAAGGGAATAGGGAAAATGTTCCCTACCAGTATTAAAATATCTTCAAGAAGAAGCACCTATCTAGCATTGGACAATACACTCAATGTGGCTTTTGGGGATTCAACTCTAATAATAGTCTTCATACTATTATTGCCCCAGTCTATCAAATTAAATCAATTAATCAACGTAAGCATCCATGAATCTGTGCAGTTGAAATCTAGGGCCAGAAATGAGCCAACCAAGCCCAAGATTTTAACATTGGTGCTCACTACAGGGGTAGTTGAGTTGTCAATCCAATTAAAATAAGGATGTCTTTCAAGGAAGATCTTCAGAAGCTCTGGGTGGAACTGCAGGCCAGCAATGAAAATGTGCTCAGCTCAGCATCTCAGGCCAATGTTAGTACATTAGAGGAGCATTGATCAAGGTGGAGGAGACACTTGAACAATTAGGAATAGTTAATAATGACCTATGAGAAAAGTTGCCTCATTGAAGCAAAAAGAGGGCGAACTCATCAAGGAAACTTTATTTTAGAAAACTGAGTGGGAAGTGGATTGAGAACACATCCAACGGTTTCATGAGTAGATGGCAAAAATGACCAAGTGTATAGAGGAGTTGGAGAAACAACTATGTGATTGTGAACAATTTGAGTGAATGATGCCGAAGCAAAGGCATGTGATATGCCAAGCAATAAGACTTCTCCGCCATGAAACATGTCTAAATCATTTTCTGGTGTGTCATAAATGACTCCCAAAGTCACTCCTATGGCTTCTCAAGTAGCTGGGTCAGGATCTCCTATTAGTGAAACAACTGAGGAATTTCAAAATACGCCAAAATTGCCCACCTTTCACTGGGATAATGCCCCAGCGTTCTTCCACTTATTTGAGATGACCATGTTTGGCTATGCGGACTGACAAAAAGCAGTAACTGTAATAAACTGACTTAGCACAGACTGCCAAAATCTGGTGCTTTCTCACCTCAATGGGGACAATTGGTCATACGTGGAAGCCAAAGCCGCCATTGTGTTGGAGTTTGGAAGCCCTACTCAGATGGCAAATTGTAAATAAGAGTTCATGGGTATACAATTCCCCAAAGATGAGACTCTGGCTAGTTTTGCCAACAGGCTTTACCAAGAAGCTCAGATCTTGGCAGGAGCAAGTGTTAAGCGACTTTGATGCCTGAATAGCCATGCAATCAGCACTTTGGCCCTACTGCAACTTGCATCAGATTATGGTGGCAGTGCTAGTGACTGAAACAATGACCTCTCAGATGGTAGACCATCTGAAGATGCTTGGAGCCACGTTTGATGCTCCCAATCGCACTTTTAACATAACACAAACGAAGGCCCAAAATATTGTCAAATTTGCTGAGACATCTAAAGAATCTGAGGGTTGAGTAGTATCAGGAAGTAAACCTGAAGTTCAAAAATGAGTGGAAAAATTGACAAACCGCTGTTTCCAATGAAGGAAGTTGGGCCATGTAATTGCCCAGTGTCAGTAAAGAAAGCTGAAGGATCAGATTAATCTCGTTCAACCTCAAGAGACTGGTTCAGATTTGGGAAAAGGACCAGCAGTCTAGATCAGGGACAATCTAGTATTGCTGATAAACCTGTCCCACCTGACATAATGAGAGAGGAAATCAATATCTCTGATCTATTCTTGAATGACGACTCGCTGGATCTGATCCATCAGGGAATTAATTTGGATGTTAACGCTATAACTTGAACCAAAGCAAAGGGGATTGATCCCAAAATTGTTAGTGAGGTTGCTCAGCCCTACATACGACAGCTAGCAGAGAAAGTTAGATCTGCCTAGAGCCCTGAAGACTTAGTCAAAAATGAAATTGGATGAGGCTAACGTTTCTTTACTTATCAGCGTGATCAAAAAGTCATTACCTGATTTATCCGCTCAAATAATCTACACACTTGATTTGGCAAATAAGGCCAATATCCATTCAGCAAATACTTTATTACAGTACTCAGAGTGTACCTATGTCAATATTCTAGTCAATAGGATAAGAGTCTGAGCCATAATTGATAGTGGAGCGCCAATCAACATTGTTTCCACTAAATTAGTGAAACATTTGAAAATCTTACCAGATTTGGAGCACTAAAAAGAGTATGGAATGGCTACCAGACGTTAACATCTCATGTGGAGCCTACAGTGCACTACCACTTCGGTTTGGATCGCTGATGGTGTCAGCTCCCACTATAGTGCTGGCCAATCCAAACTATGACATACTTATTGGGACAGAATTCTTGAGGAAGTATGGGGTGAAATGCGATTTCAAAGAAAACACCCTGACAATATTGGGGCAGATGTTGCCTTTGGTTTACCAGCAGAAAGGAGAAACTTCGCTGGAAAAGAAGAACAACTTTGTCAATTTAATTTATAGTGATGGTATTATACCCATTCACTATAAACTAGTCAGATGGAAATGGAAACCAATGCTGATGAAAATTATGGAGAATTGAGGAATACCTCTAAGGGCAAACACAGCAAAAACTATTCTGCCAGGGGCTCAAATCATAGTTAACACCAGGTCAACGGTGGAACTTCCTGAACAGCTATATGGAGAAATCATCAATACCTGGGAAAAATCAAGGATTGAACCGTGGGTTGCACCAGGGATCTTAATGCCAGGTCACAAAGAGATACGAGTAATAGTAGCCAATCTGGGAGAGAAGCTGATGAAATTGGAAAAAAATCAGACCATTGCATTTCTGCACTTGCTCCTGACGGGGTGGAACTATACACTTTTCATGAAATTGGATCTTTTCCAAAATGGGATTGCCAGTGGAAGTTACTGAAAGTGTCAATGTAATAGTGGATTGTGAGCAGCTAGCCAATCTGACTATGAATCAGCAGGAGGACGTGCTCTAATTATTTGAAAAATATCGGTTGATATTCACTCATAATAATCATGACTTAGGAGGCACAAAAAATGTACTCCACAAAGTTGATACTGGAGAATGTCCGCCAATATGAATGAGACCTGTTTGTAGGTCAAGAGCAGTGGAAGCGGAGGTCAGTGATGAGATAAGCAAGATAGTGGAACATGGGTTACTCGTTCCATCATTGAGCCCATAGGCAAGTCTGATCCTGTTGGTAAAAAAGAAGGACAGATCAAATTGAGTAGTGATTGACTATTGCCAACTAAATAAGATCACTAAAAAAGACTCCTATCCACTGCCCTGAATTGATGACATGCTTGATTGCCTGGGGGAGGCAAAATACTTTTCAGCTATGGACTTGATTTCAGGCTACTGGCAAATCAACTTGTAAAAAGAAGATCAGGAAAAATGTGCAATAATTATTGCACAAGGACTATACCAGCTGACCAGAATGCCCCAAGGATTATGCAATGTGCCGGCAACTTTTCAATGAGCTATGGATTCAATACTTAGTGACCTGAAGCTATCCTGCATGCTAGTCTACTTAGATGATATCTACGTCTTCAGTAGGACTTTCTCTGATCATTTGAAGCATCTGGAGGAAGTTTTCAAGCGGTTGGCAGTGGCGAATCTAAAAATTAAGCTGAGAAAATGCCACTTTTTCAAAAAAGAATATAATACTTAGGGTTTGTTATAAACTCTAACAGATTACAACAGCAACCTATGAAAATAGAAGCTATCAAGCAAATGTCAATCCCAAAAAGTGTTCAGGATATTCAAGTCTTTTTGGGAATGGTCGAGTACTATTGACAATTCATCAAAGACTTCACTGGAATCACTGAACCTCTATTTTAACTACTAAAGGATCTGAAAAAGGGATTTGTGTGGAACAAAGAGGCCCAGAAGTCATTTGATAAGCTCCAAAAATATCTCATGAGAAGCCCAGTGTTGAATTATCTGAATTTTAGTCAGAAATTCATAATCCAAGTGGATGCCTTGTTAATGGCAATTGGAGCAATTCTAAGTCAATTAGATGACAACGGGGATGAACATCCAGTAGCCTATGTGAGCAGGACACTGTCACCAGTGGAAAGAAACTATACCATGACAGAGCGAGAGTGTCTGGCGGTCATCCATGCCTGCAAACAATTCTTAGTCTACATACATGGAATGCACTTTTAAGTCATAACTGACCACTTGTCCCTGCGATGACTTCATAACCTGAAAGAACCAGAAGGCCATTGGCCTGATGGGCTTTAAAGCTGCAAGCCTACAATTTAAAAATTATCCATTGGCCTGGAGTGGTACATCAGAACGCCAACGGATTGTCTCAATTGCCAGTTGTCCATGCAATCTATCATCAGGAAGATGCACTATTCCAGTGGATGATCAAAAGGAGATATTGGGGATGAACCCCATGAAATTCAGAATGCATTACAAAAAGCCATGGAAAATAATGAATTTAAGGACAATAAATTATATAAAAAATCAAAGAAAAATGGGTTTTATTCCCTAAACCATCAGAACGAGCAGAAATAATTTAAGCCATTCATAAGGTCATTGGCTATGGTGGCCTAAGGAAAACAGTGGATCATATTCACCAGTATTATTACTGGGAATCGATCAACTACAATGTGTCCAAATACTTAGCATGTTGTGTGGAATGTCAGCCGCACAAGCCGCATAAGAACATTGTAGGGTATTGGCTAGTACACCCTGGTTTCCCATGGCATATGATGTCCATAGATGTTATAGGACCCTTAAGTATCAGCACCGGAGGAGTGAAGTATATAATCATCACAATAGATCACTTAACATGATGGGTTGAAATAAAAGCCCTCAGCAAAGTAGATGCAATAAGTATGGCAAAGCTTATATTTGACCAAGTGATCTATCAGCACAGTTGCCCTCAAGTTATTCTCAGTGACAATGGAACCAAATTTACTTCACATGTGATTCCCAGGCTTAACAAATTAATGGGAATCCGCAGTATTGTATCTGTCCCCTATTATCCAGAAACAAATGGAATGGTGGAAAGAGTCAATGCAACTCTAGCCTCAACCTTATAAAAATTGGTCGCAGGGAAAACTTCCGCTTGAGGGGCATATCTGAGTTTGGTCACTTTCACTTATAATATCAGCTACTATTTGGCAACCAAGAAAATGCCGTTTGTACTGTTATATTAGTGATAGCCGCATTCCCATCAATATTGTATTCAGCAGCAGAGCCATTTTTGAGGGTGAGTGCTGAACATTACCTATCCCAACTGGCTGTTATTGTGATTGAATTACAATCTCGGGCATTCAATACAACAATGAGGAAAAGAATTTAATGCAAAGAAATTAGATGACCAGAATTGACTTACGTTAGAAGAATACCATGTGGGTGATAGGGTAGCCTATTGCAATACCCATGGGTTTGGGAGAAAAAATAAGTTGGATGCTCTATGGATGGGACCATTTGAAATTATCACCAAGTCAGCAGATGATGCCTATATGATCAGGAATACTGAGGATGGTTGCATAGTCAATAGAGTCCACGCGAAATACTTAAAGTATTGGACTTAGAAAAAAAATGAAAAAAATAATAAAAACTAAAAAAGAAAAAGATGCATAAAAATATAAAAAAAGCAGAAAATATAAAAAAGCAATTTAATTTGAACAGTAATTTATCTAGTGATATTTCCACCTACTGAGCATGGAGGAAGGAATAGTAGTGGGTATGAGTCCCAAGCTTTGGCAGGATCAGGAAGGGCTGAAACTAGGTCCATCGGAATAGTACCTATCAACAAGATATTGAGACCTGTCCTGGGGGTTTGTACAGGTGACAAGAGTGCCAATGAGACCCATCCTGGGGTTTGTACAGGTGGCAAGAGGCCAACGAGACCCATCCTGGGGTTTGTACAGGTGGACCAGTTGATCTCTTGCAACTGATGCAAAGATGGGACTGGCGCGGCATGATGTCATAGGAACTTTGCTCGAGAAGAGGTGGCAATGGGTAGCAACCAAGGATAAAAAGTCATCATACTGAGCAGAGCATATAGGCGTTGAGTGCAGATAGAGATGCACTACGCTGAGGACACAGAAATATGACAAACAAAATATGAACTCCAGCTAGGCGGCTTCCATTCCTGAGGGTTCTATCTTCCTATGGATATCTGGTCAAGAAGGGGTCATGTCAGAATTGCAGATGACCACATAATCCAACCCTTTGACTGAATATAAGATTTGATGATTAATTTATAATTTTAGTGGATCAGCAATAGTGGCTTATTGATGAGAATATTGTCAGGTGGCATTCCCAATGATATTAGAAGTCGCTGACTAATGAATTATTGTTGGGCTTCATCCCTGATGATATTTAAGGCCGCCAAAAGATGATAATTTCGTTGGGCGTCATCCTCAATGAAATTGAGCAATAAATTGATATTGGTATAATAACCAATAGTCAAATTATAGGGAATCTTTCAGAGTGGAATGGGTTGGAGTCATCAGAAACTACCAAAGTGTTTGAACGCCGGAGGAAGAGTGGAATCATCATTGGATGAAACAATTGGTTTTGTGTACTTAATACCAATTGTTTGGTCCGCTGAATGCCCAAGGATTACGCTGCTAAAAAAACCCAAGGCAACGGTACCCAACGAGATTTGATGCCTAACACTGAGGGTCAAGCCAGTATAGGTGCACAAATATTCTCAGCAGACAGCTGAAAAGTTGTGTACCAATTCCTACTATAAAAACCCCAAATTATTCCCTAATAAAAGCAGATTTAAATTGATAATAACTTTATTGTTTAACATTGTTTGTTAAACATTACTCTTAAGAGAAGAGTGCAAGGATCATATATCCTTAAGTTGGTTTTATCAAAATCTCCGCTTGGCTCTTTGAAAAGGGAATAGGGGGGTTGGGACCATCTAGTACTAAAAAAAGGGAATAGGGAAAGTGTTCCCTACCAGTATCAAATATCTTCAAGAAGAAGCACCTATCTAGCATTGGACGATACACTCAATGTGGCTTTTGGGGATTCAACTCTAATAATAGTCTTCATACTATTATTGCCCCAGTCTATCAAATTAAATCAATTAATCAACGTAAGCATCCATGAATCTGTGCAGTTGAAATCTAGGGCCAGAAGTGAGCCAAGCAAGCCCAAGATTTTAACAGGGTTATTTTGATCTAAGCTTCACCTGTGAAGCCAATGCTGCCACTGCAGCAACTGTGCCCCTGGTTTTCCAGGGTACCCCTCTCCCCAATTTGGACCTGGCTCCCAGTGGATACCACTTTGGTGGTTCAGTTTGCTGGCTTGCCCACCCACCTCCCCTCTGAGGTGCTCCACCAGGAGCAGATGGATGGTTTGGCAGCCTATGGCTCCAACACCATCTTACAATTTGTGGTCACAAATGGGACCACATGCCTCGCTGGGCCTCTGGCATATGCCACAATCACCCTGAATTTTATAAAATTGCCTTGTTGATTCCCCCTCACGCCATCATCCCATCTGCCCCTGACCATCTATTATGGGCCTTTGTCAAGGGCGGGAAGATGATCTGTCCATCCTGTTTTGAGTTGGACCACTCAAATAATAAGTTCCCATCCTTAGCTGCTTCCATCAGCTTTGATTTTTAGTCCACCAGCTTCCAATATGCTGCTCACCCTGCGCCAGCATCGGTATGGGGTATTATCCTACCTTACCCTCCCCAAAGCCTGTTGCTGCAGCCATGCTCACAACCACCAATCAGCCTCCTCCTCGCCCCAGTGCCACAAACGTTCCATCCAATCAAGCACTGGATTGGACCCTAGTTTGCTCCCATGCGTCCTCTAACAAACCAACCAAACCTCAGGCATATGATGAATACCAAATTCAATCTAACCAAAATCATTGGGATCTATTGGCTGAAATTGATGAGTCTGGGAATATTATTGAAGACTGTACTATCAAACTTGAGCAGTTTGTGTATTCTGACCATGACGCTATGCTACTCCCTCATTTATATGCCCCAGCAAAATGCCAAAACGTTCTGTGGCAACCACCAGCTGGCTGTTGAAGAAACAGCTAAACCAGATTGTTGTCCTCTCTGCAAAGCTGTTGCCAAATCAGTGGCGATGCTTGCAGGAGGAATCCCTCCTCCCATTATCCCCTCAACCACCAATATGCTCCAAAAGAAGATGTTGATCAATTGTCACAAAGCTACCAATGACGTCATCCAGCATGTGGCAGAGGTAGCGTGGAATCACAAATCTAAGATTTTTCACACCAATATTGCCACATTTGTAAAGCTCCCCAAAGCATGTACGAAAGCTGAAACAGCTTTGATAAGTTACATCATATCTCTTATATTCAACTAATGTCTTCCTGCCACCCCAATCATTGGGGATTTATCTCTGCATCCCGCTGATTCCCTGATGCCCCTGCTCTCTGCCGTAACCTGTGCCCTGCTATGGGGTGAAGCAGAGGCTGAGGATAAGCCCCCTGATCCCCCTCCTCTTCTGCCATGATGGGATAAGCAATTCCCGCTGTCCCACCTGGTTGGTTGTGTTTGTGGTTTGTATGTCATCCGCTCATTTTGGGCGGTTCATACATTTTGATTGGTGAGGATTTATTTGTTAGTTTTTCGAGTTTTGATAATGTCCATCCCCTGGTCAGCTTAACTCAGTTAAATAAAATAAAAGTAATTAGCAACCTTATAGCGCCCTTAAGGCTTACCATATAAGTCATCAGAACCTAACACTTGTTTTGCGCAGGTTTATGGGCTCATGTGGTTACTTGTTACTGAATTCAATGGTAAAGTGGTTTAATTCTTGACTTTCAGTTGTGTTAAAGTTCTTATATTTCTACAAACTCAGTGCACCTTGTAATGAGCACCAGAATGTCAAAACTGGTAAAAGGGCATGGGTAATGATGAATATATTACAGACTCACTCACACCATATGTGTACTCTGTATGAGAACAGAATATCTGTTCAAAAATACTGGTATCAAAGTAAAGTATTTTAGTAACTGTTTCCTCAACACACTGACTTGGCTTCACCAATGTAGTGTAGTTGAAGATTTGATTTTTTGGTTGTAAATTTCCTTTTAAAATTATAGCTCCATTTCATTAGCAATAAGTGGTAGAATGACTCCTGGAAGGCGATGGTTAAACATACTTGCATTCATTAAGGTCCACAATTGGTCACTATCTTTGTTATTGACTGCTAACACTTTATTGTAAAACTTCAAAAAGGAATTTATATTATATGCTAATATAATCTAGGAAAGAATTCAAAGCTATCTTTAGTGATTCAAAATTTATCAATTTTTAAAATGTGTGGGAGCCTTGTGGTGTAGAGAGCGCTTGGCCCTCCTCAATCAGGATCTTCACTTCTCACCCAATATGAGGGCCAAGCTATGATCATCTTCCTCTGTAACATCTAGATTGTCACGTCCTCATTGTCTTTGGGCTTCCAGGTTGTGGATTTGGGATGCAGTTTTAACCAGGTTTTGGGAATTAAACCAGATTATGCTTTTCACAATATTTTCTGGTACTAATTAACTATATGGGGATAAACCCTAATATGATTTACTAGTATTTATGACTTTTGGGCTTCCGTGGAGGAAGCTCTGATTTAGTTAAAGTATTAAAAACTATGTCAATGACCTTTAGGCTCCCAAGGAGGGAGCTCCAAATATTCATTAATGCTTAAGTTATTGATTAAACTTCCATAAGTTATTGGAAATAATCCCTGATAGTTTAGGTTACTGGACTTGAGGGCATAATCAACTACACTTATAAATTGAGCCAAGGGAACTTCCAACCGATAGCATATGAATGCTGCTGGTCAATGAATAAGTGAAAACCTTCTCTGTTAACGATGCTAATGATTTTATAGGTGAGCATCAGATTGTCATAAATTACCAATATATATAAAATTTGCTTTCCTGACAAAATTACTTGTTCTTGGTCTTACTAGATTTTGATAGCAATTGGGGTATTTATTTTAGGATTTAAGTGCCTATTACTATAGTTGAACAAAAGTCAAGTTTTTGCTTAAATGTTGCTGGCTCAGATTCATGCTTCCTGTCATCATACAGAAAGCTGTTCTTGTTAAGTAATAAACCCTCGTGAACCTGTGCAGTAACCACTTTTCACCACAAGGTCATCAATTAGTAGCTCAGTTTTGGTCATACATTTTACAATCTTCAGATCCCCATGATTTGTTCTTGACCATTCATGGACATTAGATCCTTAGGTGAAATCTAATTGTCTTGTCAAGGCTCAAAACTAAATGATGGTGGTCAAATTGCTCATCACTTCAATCTTTGGTAGGTTTGGATCATACACCATCACAAATTCTGACTGTGCTCCCCTAAAGATCCTGTCAAAGGGGTACATAATCTTAAAGGAACTTACCATAAACTTGATTGACCATGGTACTCTGGACAACACCTGCAATAGAATACTCATAACCCACCTTATATGAGGCGCAATATGGGCCCTTCCAAGAGGGATTGAGCTTGTTAGGTCATACTCCAGGGAGATGATGATATGATAAAACAGCGTCCTTAATCTTTTTGGGTGAGAAGATCCATTTAATAGAATTAAATCGCGTAGTCTCATTTGTAATAGTCATAATGATTCCTTAGGTGGCAAGCACTTGTAATTTGATAATTTTGTGGTTAGTTCAATCATGGTTAAATCAGCATTTCCAGGAGTGGAATATACTATCAGCAGTCTTGCACTGCTAGGCAATTGTGATTCTCTCCCATAAAAATCCTGGAATGGTAACATATTGATTATTTGGTGATAGCTTATTTTTGTAGGCCAGCAAGGAAGATGACATAATGATTTTCTTGAATGGGGTATGTAGCCACCATCCTACACAGAATAGATATAAGTGTACCATTCTCTTGCTCCAATGTCCCATTAGTTGAGGGATTGTAAGGGGGCAGTTAAATGGTGGCAGGTACTTAATAACAACGTTAGTTCTTACACAACATGATTTGCTAAATTTAACTCATTTTCAAAAAACAGGATGCTCAGGTATCCATGTTGTGTGAAAATGAAGCGGAAAGAAGAACAAGCCCTTAGCCTTTGAGGTAATGACATGGAAAGAGATAGCCTTGACTTACATGGTTATATGGTCAATGGCGAGTATAATATAACAATAGCCATAGAGACATGTGATAGAGGCCCTACTACATTAGAACTTACTACGCTAGATGGCAATAAATGAGCTACAAATTGATGCTGTTTGTGGGACTTGAACAATCTTGCATCCTTAAAGACAAATTTTTCTTCTAAACTTTTATGTATGTCCTCTAACATCTAGTAAAAATAACATCAAATTTTCAGCCATTCATTTATCTTCTTGATGGTTCCATGTCCTACGCTGGAGTGGCCTTTGAGAACAACGTTGATTTTTTAAGAACATACACAAGGCAACCAATTTCCATCAAATAATTTTTGAAAAGCATCCCATCTTCAATCTGAGTGTCCTTTATAAGAGATTGTAACTCCTTATTAGTCTCCAGTGTCTCCATCTCCCATCTGTCCAGCTGGCCAATCAGATCATACAGATGGTCTTCTTCAGGTACCAACATGGCTAAGGTTAGCATCCATGACAATCATATCCACATTTTTTGGTGGGCAGTAGCAGCGCAATGAACTATAGTATAGTTGTAGCTCTGTAGCTATAGAGCTCATCTAGCCAGCCTCCCATATATTCTTTTGCCTGTTAGAGCCTTCTTGGAGAGGCATCATCAATGATAATGGTGAAGTGAGATCATATATGTAAGGTCCAAAATGCTTAATAGCGAGAAGTGCGGCCAAGCATTCCCATTCAGTAACACTAGTACCAAATTTGGGCTTGTAAAGGGTTTTACTGAAATAGGCCAATGGTTGATCTTTTTAATCATATAACTGGAATTAATGGATTCTACAATCACATTGTTGGCATTATTAGATAGCAGGAAGTGTTGATAAAACTTTATACTATGTTAACAGATTGAGTAATCAAAGCAGTCTTAAGGACGTTGAATTATTGATTCTTCTCCTAATTTCATTCATATAGAACGTTCTTTTGTAGTAGATAGACCAATAGCTTGTTGAAGTCAGAAAACTGTGAGATGAGTTGTCTGTAGTAAGCCAAAATCCTGAGGAACAACTCAGTCTCTCTAAGATTTTCTGGAATGGTATTATTCTCAATTGTGACAACTTTATCTGAAAGAGGTTGGATCCCTTTCTTTGTAACTTTATGACCAAGTAAATCCACATCACGTTAAAAAAGCAAGCATTTAGAAGGTTTGTATTTAAGGGAAGTCTCCCTTAATTGGAAAAAGTTTTAAAAAGATTTTCTAATGCATTAAAATTTTAGAATAAACTTTGATGTTATTAAGGTAAACTAATATTCAAAATAACCTCAGTTCACCTAGAATTCTGTCCATACTTGTAGAAAGGTAGCCAGGGCATTGTATAGCCCTTGCAGCATTTTTTTCAGCTCAAATAGTTCTTAATAGAGATTAGTGTGCATTAACTCAATCTTAGGGGATGAGTTCAAACTATTAGTATCCGCTGGCAATATCCATCACCAAAAGATATGGAGCTCTAGCAAGGAAGCATAGAATATTATCAATTAATGGCAATGAATAATTGTCTTTTTGATTTCCAAATTAAATCTTTTGGTAATCCATTACAATTCAGTGGCTTTCATCTTTATTTGCAAACAGTTAGAAGAGGCAATACCCACAGGCTTTAGGATAGTACCAGCAACCTGATTTTGATAATTCCTTGGCTTTGTAGCAACTTGGGACTCCTTCAATCTACTCTTCCAATATGGACATTTGAGGATGAGGGAGGCGTCCCTCAATTCCACATAATTTATGACCCCCTTTATCTTTCCAAAGTTTTATGTGGAGTTGGAGAACAAGTTGGCATATTACTCAAGTAGCTCGTCAACTTAATTATTTTTAGGAGACAGATCTTCTTCTACCATAGTAGCCACTAGTGCCACCATGTAAGGCATCTCTAACCCAAAATCATGGAGGTTCTAAAACCCTTAAATATTATCAACCTTGTATTTGAGTAGTAGCCATAAAGATGTTATTGAGGTATTGAGTCCCACCATAAATGTTTTAGATGTCAAATTGGCAGTAGCACTGAGAAAGGACTGGTGTATACAGGGTCAAGAACTTCAGAAAAAGTTAAGATCTCCGTTACTAAAGGGTTATTGTCACATTATATGTAAAATAGGCTCCCAGGGGTATGTTCAAATTTACCCAGATGTTATTTATAATCTGGGTCCTTAGAGGAATTACTTCAGTTTTGAGATGATATAGAAGTATTCCTTCCTCCCATTGACCACATGTGTTGGTAGTCACACTGTAAACCATATACATGGTGTTCAATTTTCAACTTTAAAAAAATCTCCTGTAAGCAGATACAAACCTATATACATTCCTTGCAGTCCTTGGAGATCTTAAATACTATGGGGACACGTGTCTTAAATAGGGATAAGAGTCCTTTAGTATAATGGATGACGGCTTTGTACTCATTGAAGAATTGAGTCCACAACAGTAATTTTTAGCTTGGGTTGTCAATAACCACCTCCAAGGTATCCAGGGATATATCACTGAAGTATGAGTGGGAGCACAGAATAGGCTCAATAGGCCTTATAAATTGGCAGCTGGAGATTCCATACCCATGTAATGTGGCAATTTAGAGAAATATCATTTATCTTCATAAGTTTAACAAAATGAAATTCACCAAGTACCCACTATTTTTATTTAACCGAGGTAAGCTGACCAGGGGACAGACATTACCGAATATATGTGAAACTAAGAGAATAATTAAGAAATATAAAAATTGGGCACCCCAGAGTACTCAAGTTACCCCTGTTGCCACCTGGACTGCCAGGTATGGGGGGGTTGGTGCACTACTCTGAGGGGGTTTCCCCTGCTATGGAGCAGGTGTGAAGGAAAGGGTCTGTGTGGAGGAATCAGAGTGGGAACCATGATTCTATGAGCGCTTTTTGTCTTGGTCTCATATATCCATAGAGCCAGGCTTGGAAGTGCTCTAGTAAGTGGACATGAAATCTGTTAATAATCCCATGAATGGTTGGGACCATGCCCTTGAACGCATCTAATGAAATTGTGTGTATTGTCCACATTGCAATGGGTATTATTAGGGAGTGGAGTGTAGATGGGATTGGTGACTCGATCTGGAGCGCGAAGATACTCTTTGATATCGAGAATTCCTGTTCATTTTGAATCTTGAGCAGGCGTGCAACTTCCTGCCATATAGCTTTGGTTGGGGGGAATGTTTCTAGGCGGTGATGTAGGGATCCCTCCCCTCCACATACTGCACATGTTTTGTGGAGGGAGTTGGAGCGGTCCGCCATCCTATAGGTCCTTCTCAAACAGTGCCAGGCGTTTGCTCTTATCCTTGGCTGTAGGAGTGGGTGGTGTGTCATTTTCCACACTGCCTTCTGTGTGGTTAAATCATAGGGAATGTCCAGCATATCTAGGTATTCTATCCTAGCTATGCTTGGGGTTGTTGCGAGCATATCCCTCTGGGGGTGGTTTTCTGGGTTTCTTAATTTGAATTGGGGGCTGGGTCGTCCCCTTCCCTGTATAGTACCCATGTTCTCTATGGTCCATCCCATACGGCGGATAGTTCAGAGGATATGTTTGAAATGAGGGGAGGTTCCATGTGGACCTGTTGCAGTAGGGTGCTTGGCAAGGTATGAAAGTAGTTTGGGTGGACTATGTGGGTTGGTTAGTTTGAACGCCTGTGCAAAGTTAGTCCTTGCTGCTCTGGACCAATGTTGTTGTGGGAGGTCTGGAGCAAGGATTTCCTTTATCCAGGTACCTAGGATGTGATTGGCATGGCTCTCAAAATCTATTAGTCCCATGCCTCCGCTTGAGCGTGGGCCAAATAGTGTTTCCATCCGTATAGGAGGGTGAGAGCCAGGCCACAGCTAGCCCTGGATAAGCGCGCGAATTGAGGTTATAAAGGTAGGTGAGAAGGCTATCGCATGGGCCTGGTACCACAGTATTGGGAGGATGAGCGAGTTAGCAACTGTAACTCGTCCTGTTAATCCTGAGGTTCTTCCCTTGAGAGAGGCGACGCGTTTGGATACCCGTTGTAACAGGTTACTTTCCATTGTCTCATTAGCATATCCCCCTGATTCTAGCCAGATTCCAAGGTGTCAGACAGGAGTGGTGGTAGGAGGTGTTGCAAAGGGTAATATAATTGGGTTTTTTCTTCGAGTGTTGGTGTGAGGTTCTAATGTTGTGGCACAATTGTTTGTGTATTTGCCTAAGAGGATGATTTCTGTCTTCCTTTTGTTGAGCGATGCATTGCTCACCTTGGAGTATTCCTCTAGAGTGTGTTCCAGCTGTCGGGCATCTTCATTGTTTGTTATACCTACTACGCAGTCATCTGCAAAGGCCAGTATCTTGACTGTTGGTTGTCCTTGTGCGGTTATCCCCATGAGACGTGAGTCAGTTACTCAGAGGAGCGGGTCAAAGCTGAAATTGTATAGCAGTGGGCTGAGGGGATCCCCTTGTTTGAGCTCTCTGTGTGGTTTAATCTTGTTTGTTAGGAATCCAGGGCCGCATACAGCCATGGTTGCAGATTCTGTTAGGAGCATCGCCCATTTTATGAATCTTTGTGGGAGTTTGAAGGCATGTAGACATTCTTTTAGGTATGGCCAGCTAACACGGTCATACGCCTTTTCCTGATCCAAGAAGACCAGGGCACCAGTTGCTTTGGATTGGCAAATATTTGCAACAGGGTGAATGTTGTTCCATATTGAACGCCCTGGTATAAACCCAAACTGGTTGGGTGATAGGACGTCAGATGCAATTGCGCCTAATCTAGCTGCTAGAATTTTTGTTGGAATTTTTGTGTCAGTGTTGGAGAGTGCAATTGGGCGCCAGTTGGCCAGGTCCAACTTGTTACCCTTTTTATACAAGGTTATAACGTAGGATTCATGGCCTCCTGGTAATAAGCGTGTTTCCAACAAACTCTGGTTCATTGACGCCAATAGGAGGGGGGCGATTTGTTGAAAATATTTTTTGTAAAATTTGTAGGGTATCCCATCAAGCCCTGGGCATTTCCTACGTGGTGCACCGCGAATTGTACTCCAAAGCTCCTCCCATGTGATAAGGGATAGTATGTTGTAATTTGGTGGTGTACTTTGTATCTTGGCAGTTTGAATAAATTCTTTAATTTTTTGTGGATCTGTTGGCATATCGTGATATAATTTGGTGTAATAGCGGTGTACTTCCGCCTTGTCCTCCTCAGGGTCAGTTGCCACAGTTCCGTTGGTCTTGTGGACCTGTGTACACATGGGCTGGTTTCCGTGGGAGTGGAATTGGTGGAAAAAGTCAAACAGGTTTCACCTTCCTTTATGAACTTACCTTTGTTCAATACTTTGATTCTGTGTTGGTGTTCAAAGATGAGATTGTTAATTCAGGCTGAAATTTCTGCCCATTTGCATCCCCAATTAGGGCTATAGCCAGATCTCAGAGTATTTATTTCCAGGTGGTCTAGTTCTGCCAAGGTACGCTTGATTGTGGCTGTGTCCGCGGTGTACTTGCATGATGCAATATGTCAGGTTTTGTTGATTAAATCTTTTTTGAAATTTTCCCATGTTCCAATGGGATCCGAAGTGAATGGGGCTGTGAATTCTGGGTTTGTAGCCTTGTTTTCAACCCAGTCAGATATCTCAGGAAATCTTATATTTTCTGGGTGAAGCTTTCTCCAAGGCGACACCTGTGTGTGGGATTGAGTTGGCGCTAACTGCACCGTAACTAATCAGTGATCAGAAAAATTGATCTTTTTTGTTGTAAATTTAGAGATTCTTGAGTGGTGGGATTGTGGGATGAGGATGTGGTCAATACGACTCATTGATATGAGCAGTCCCTCACATATGTTGGGTCTTGTCATATGGGGAAGGATTGGTGAATTGGGAGGAAGAGCATCCTGTAAGCCAAGAGATGCTTTCATTGTGCGATATTCAATGTGTCCAGGTGGGTATCCCCTGGGATTAGGCCATTGATCTGTATTGGGGTTATCCCAGAAGTTGAAATCGCCTAACATGATGATATCTGGTGGGAGGGTGAGGGTAGAAATTTTTTCAAATTTTTTTTTCTCTCAGTTGCAGTGCACAGTGCGTAGATACATGCTAACAAAATTATTTCATCTTAGCATGTGATTGTTGCTACCAGGACTCAACCGTGCAAGTGTGATGATGAATTTGTAATTTTAAATTTTTTGTTGTTTTGGACTATCACCCCACAGTGAGATGTCCATACTGATTGTGATGGTGCGACCCTGGTTGACCAGGATTCTTCTTCCCCTTGTAGGCAGTGGGTTTCTTGGATGGCCAAGATGTCTACAAGAGGTTTTCGCAGGAATGCCAGCTTTTTGGCTTGGGGACGTATGAGCTCTGGCTCCCGCAATATTTAATGTCCCTACTGACTCTGAGGTGCCCGTGGCGCCTCAGGAGCGGTTGGGAGGACCCTCTGGTCCTATCCCACCGTGGCTCATTTTGGCCATGCTCCGCGTCTGTACTCCAACTCTTTCACTGCCATTGTTGGTTCCCTTGATCTGACCCAATGATTCAAGGGAATTGCGGTTTTTTGCATTTGCATCAACTTTTCCTGCACAGGTCTCATGTTGATTTGATGCGGGTTGTTGATTGGATTTTATGTTTTTGAGGTTCAACTTTGTTGCATTGTGCACCGCATTTTTACCCAAATTGTGGTTGCATTGTTCCTCAGTATGTGCATGACTGATGACGCTTTGTGGCTCAGTCTGTTTACTGTGAAAATTTTTGACCTGGGCATATTGTTCTGATTGGTTAGTTCGGTGAATATCTGAAATATCCTCCTGAATTTGTCCGTGGTTAATGGCAGATTCCGCGTGTGCCACTGCTTCAGCCGCTGCTCTCTTGCAGGCTTTTTGTGCTGCTTTACGCTGTTTACTTGTAACTGGGTCCACAATGGAGTATAGTCCATCTTCACCCCAGAGGAATAGGTGGTGGCCATCAGTCATTTTAACGAAGTTTTCATTATCTTCGTCCATAGCTTCTTCACAAAAATCATTTTCCATTAAGCCCTCTTTTACAGGGTATGCATGTTCCTTGTGGCCCAGTGAGCCACAGTGGTTGCAAATGGGTGGTGCGCATTCCGGTGTAACTCAGAATGCAGCTGACTGGCCCCATCTGCAAAGTGAATTCTGCTGCGCAGGGAATTCTGGATAAATCCTCTTCCACTTCTGGGAAGGGTTGATTACAGTGATAGCTTTGACCGTGCACAGGTTGGGCATTAAGCAAAATCGCTGTAATTCAAGTTGTTGGATTTCTCCGTAGGCCACAAGACCTTTGTGGAGCTCCTCCTTGATTACCTTATGAGGAAGGTTGGTGGGGAGCGAGTCAAAGGAGATGAACAAAGTTTTGCTTTGTTCCATATGGTGCGCGCGGTGCACACAATTTTTTTGCCCTCAGGGAGGGCAATTTCCACGCAGATTTTTGCTGCGGCATTGGCTTCATTGGCTGTTTCAAAACCAATATCAATCCAGCCATGGCCCATGTTGTTGGTGGCTACATACACCGAGTGAGGGAAAAGTGAGGGCTGTGCCTCACATGTTTTCTCCCACAGGGTTGGTGACTCATCCCCAAAGAAGAGTCTGATCCCGTGTTCCACCTTTGACAAAGGTTGGTTGAATTGAATGTACATGTATTGCGCGTGCTTTACAGTAAATACCATAAACCCAGATGGTGTCTAAGTTTGCGATTTCTTTGCAGATTGGGTTCCTGGTCCCCCTCCAGGGCGTTTCTTGCCCTTAGTTGCACCATTAAGCGCACCGCTTGCTGTGACGCTCGCCCATGTTGTATTATTTTTGTTATTAAAGTCGCCCATCTTTCCTGTGTGTGATTATCCAAATTTGCTGTTTGAATCAAATTGTAGTAACTAAAGTGATTGTTACGAGAAAGAAAAACCAAGTACCTACTATTGATAGTTGCATTAATGAGGATTTTGTGAACTTTAAAAATAATCTTAGTTACTAGGCTCCCAAACTGTGATAATAAAGTAAGGAGCACTTGCAACCATCAGAAAATTCAATATTTAGTATAAAGATTCAATTTCAGGAAGATATATTTTTTAACCCAGATATCCCTGAATTTAATCCATTAGTAACAGAAATTAAAGTAAATTTAGTTAAAGTCATGTTAGTGAATTTATTAGCACAACGAGCCTCATTTTATGATGACCTCCCTTTTGACAAAGTGCTCTTGTTCCGCCTTTTTGGCATACCAATTATCACATTGGCCCATGGGGTGGCGACAACCTTTTTTAATAGGAGCTGATAGGAATGTTTTTGATCTTTGCTTTGATAGCATGTATTCAATGCTAATGGGGCTTTTAGAATTAAGAATCTAATCAATGTAGAAGCAGATATTTCAGAGCCTTCTTAATTTTTTCAGATAATCATAAAGGTCCCCTTGAGCCCTATCATATGTGATTGAAATTAAGGACGTTATTTAAGGGCAGAAAAAACTGTATTAATGGCGATGTTTAAAGAAATGCAATCAGTAGTAACCAATGACTGAAAGCTAATATATAATTACTTAGAAAAGTTGGTGAAACTCTCCCTTTTATCAAGGAAAATTGACTTGAAGGCCTGCTTTTGGGTTAAGAGGATTTGATCACTTCTAAAATCCTGCATTAAAGCGGTCCTGAACTGAGCCCAGGTTTGAAAGTTCTGTATGTGGGTTATTATTATTATTTTGGCCTATCTGCAAATGCAGATATGAATGTGCTTCACTTTCTGCCTGCCAATGGCCTCCTCCATCACATTCTTGTGATCATGTAAGAAAGACGTAATAATCTCCTATCCTTGGAATCAACTATCCTTGAAACTGGGGTTAAAGCTAGATTCAGAAGGGGCAGAAAAATTGTTTATGCCCAGGTCAGTGCTAAGCTCATCTATGAAGGATCTATTTTCACATACTTATGGGGTTCTCTTTGACCTTTTGTCTCTTGTTTTTCTCCACGTAATATTATAGTTTATTCCAGCATCAGTCAAGGGCGGCTGCACTGGAATTTTGCTTCATCTGAACTTTCAATGCTGTAGTATCACCTTTTTCAACCACTGACTCAGACTCTGAGGCTGGCGCCAGTTTGTTCTATCTAATTATGACGTTTATCAGTGACCTTAGTAAATGCATGGATTTTTTATCCATCCATCTAATGCCTCCTCTACTTCAAATAAAGAGGCTACCTCAGATAAACTCTAGTGCCTTCATGTCAAGGTTAAAATGACATAATTGTGGGAGTGGATTGCAAGGACAAGGAGGGGATGGGACAGGCCAGAAGAGTTAAGTTAACCGCTTCCTGACCTTAGATTCACTGTGGATAACCGTTGTGTTAAGGCCAAGCAGGCCCAAGTAAATCATTAAGAAACACGTGATGGGGGCCCAGGCATTACATCAATGGGGTTGAAGATTACCCGATATATTTTGAACAAAGATGGACTGTTACATTTATTTTATAAATGTGAATTGCATCCATTTACAAAAAGTTAATGTTACTAAGGATGGGGGTGTTCAGTTAGTATCAAAGTCTCAACTTTGTGCTTACAAAAGATATCAAACTAATAGGAGTGGGGAACTCATTCTATTTACTAGCCATTTCCAAGCCTAATGATATATTTGGGGCCCTGATTTTATATTATCCCTTAAATTAGTTTTTAACTATCTCTCTGTTGGTTGTCTCATTATAATAAAGGAGCTTATTTAATATATTTATTTGTCTATCTTATGTGACCTTTGGTTGACCTCATGGTATACCTCTTAATGGTGGTGTCCTGGGATTTTCACTAAGTGCTGTAGTTGGGAGCACTGCCTTGGGTGCGTGCGCCTTGGTTTTCAGAAATAGTCTTTTCTGGAGAGTTATAGACACTCTCCTCACACTTCAAGTGAGGTTGGGGTCAATAGGACGACTATTTTGGAGGACATCGCACCCTTGGGCGATATGGTCCATATTCTCATTTAAAGCTTCAATCTTCAATAATATATCACTTCTTCTCAGATTGTCATCACCCTCAGCGTGAAGAGCAGTGGACCTAGGGGGCCAGGCGGACCTTCTGCTCTGTTGAAGTCACTAGCCCTCTAGGTTCTTTGGGACCTTAGGACCTTTTAGAACCATCAGTTCCAGTGGGACCTTGAGGCCTTTAAACTCCTGAGACTTTTATAAGTTTCTGACATTGCTTTTGTAGACCTTTAATCAATGCCTCCACTTGGATCAGGCGTTGCACTAGAGCTGACTCAAGAGTCTAGATATGGATGGCGGATTTGAAATAGGTTTATTAAACATATCCGCGTACTTTCAACATTATGTCTTTTAGAAGGCTAGTTAGTTAATTGTGCATGTAGCCATATTCCTCAGAGTTAAATAGAGCAAATTAATTCTGTGTATTATTGATGGGTTGTCAATTGTATAGATTGCCTCACAGTTATCTCAGACAAGTGCAGAAGAAGTTTATAGAAAATGACAAGGTTAGAATTGAGGTTCTTTATTAATCCCACCTGATGTGACACTTCCTGATGATACAGTCTTACTAACTGGAGGAGGTTGTAAAGAGCTGGATGTATGAACAGGCGAAGGTAGTTTTACATCCATTGGCTGATTCATTTGAAGCCAAAGTGGCTGATACATAAAGAATTTTCATGTAGGAAGGTACCGCCGTGGCTTTAATTTAGATAGATTGTCATTCAGTCTAGTAGATTTTATCCAAGAGCTGTTGGATGGTACCTCTGATGTCAGTCTGAAGGTAGTATTGGATATGGTTTATAACAGGCAAAAAACAAAAGCATCTCCCAAACTCCAAACTCTCATGTTGTATATTTAGTATTTTATAATGAGATGTATTAGACCATCTGATAATACTTCTCGCTCCTTAGAGAAAAGATTAATTGCTAGAAGTAATGTACATCTACGATGTGGAAACAGCTGATCAGAAGAAATGGCTTTCAGTCTGGGTGCGTTGGAACCCAAGGGACAGCCCAGAATTCCAGAGGCATAGCTGTTTTAATGACTATGAAGAGGACGCTCTATGAGTTTTTGTGTGGGAAACAATATTCTAAAAACGCACCAAAGGCCCCATGCCAAAGCAATTGGTTGAAATGGGGGCAGCCGCGGGTCTTGCTAAAGAAACCCTCAGGGGTGGAAGAGGCATGAAGGATGACAACTCTCCAGGTTTTTTAGTTGCTGGTATTTGGATAAAGAACTATGCTAGTTTGAGCTAACTTCGGGCCATAAATAGTTGTCAGGCTCATCAAATAGGAAGATTCACTATCCAGATTAATATCCGCAAACTATTATGAATTATCACAATTAATGTTCATACTGAGCTCTGGGGTCGTTTTGAAGTTTGTGACTTAGACTGAACTGCTGCGCAGGTTCAGCGGTGGTGATGTGGCATTAATTAGATTTCTTTACAGGAAATGGTGAAAAGACCTGAAGAGATGGCTATGAATGGTCCATATACACAGGGGTCCATGAAGATTAGATGATGGGCAATCCTCATTTTGCAAGAGGTGCGTTAGAGTTGGTATATTGAGAGGAACTTGATGGTCATATTGCGCCAAGCCAGTGGTGATTTGTGTGGTAATTAAAGTTGAGGGAGAGCACAGTGTTCATGGCAGATCATAGGTAATGGCCAGGGATGTAACTTTTCAAAAACTTGGCTACAGCGCGTCAAGATGCTGAATTCATGGATTTGAGTGCCCACTTGACAATCATTATAGCTAGTACATGGATGGTGGCGTGCTTTTATGGATCAACAGGAATTTTTTGGAAATGAAGTGTAATGCAGAACCTGTGAAAGCAACGTGAGAATTAGTTTTTATTAAAAATCATATTAGAGTATGAATTATCAACAGCCCCTCCTGGGATCTTTTGCCTTTATAGAAGGGGGAAAAGAGTTGGAAATGAGCCCAAAGTACTAGCCTAGGCCTAGGACCCATGAGACATATACCAATCTACTAGGTCAAGGAGAGCAATTTAGTTTGGGGAGAAATTTCAACAGACAATTCTTTTAGTTTAAAAATCTCATAGAACTTTTTTATAACTAGGTTCTCACTTTACTTTACTTTTAAATCGTTTAGTTACTAAAACTAATACTTATTCATATAGCTTTTTTTAGCAATGATTAAACTATATACATAAAACATTATTTTTACCTATCTTGCTATAGACTATAGATTGATTATTTTGTTTGCAATTATTTATCTAAAAATATAACTTAATTAAAAGTATCAGCCCATATAATCATCTATTATAGTATAGAACTATAAAAGATATCAAGAGCTATTTATAATTTTCCTCTACTAAAATGGAGTTTTTGTCAGTTTGTATCAAGAACTGAATGTTCATCTGGTAAGATTCCATTTTCTATCAAAACTAACATAGCTATACTTAAGGTAATTATCTTTATAAGATTGAATGTAGGTAAGAATATCTAAAAAAGGTTATGATTGCTTAAGTTTATAAATAACTCTTTGTGCATACCAACTTCCTATCCCATTTCTCAATCTATATAAGCTTGAATAAGATTTAAAGATGTACTTTTATTAGTTATAATAATATTTCTCTATGCAATAAGATCTGCAGGTAAGCTCTACAATTAATTTGACTTAAGTAATATCACTTATCTTTTAGATATTTTGGGTTCTTAAAACGGCTCTACAAGATGCACATTAGATGCCTAAACTCTCTTGTAAATTAGAGCTAATAAAGGCAATTAGTTTTTTGCTTGTGGCTCTCTTTTTTGCACTTTATGTGCTATAGTTTAAAGTAAAGTTCTAGGTAAGACTACATCTCAAGAAAGACATGATTACATACATATATCTTTCTTAGTTATCATGTATAAGTTAAATTATGTAGTTATTATGCACGTTTTAATCTTTCCTTATTAAAAAAAGAGCTTGAAAGTCTTTAATAGCCATAATCTTAATACGCTATTGACTAACGTATAAGTCCTATAAGGCTTGCAAATAAGGATGTATAGAATTAATATCTTATATCACTCTGTTTCAATAATAATTAAAACAATGTTTTTAAACTCAATAAAAAAGGTAAAAAGAAAATTGTTAGAGTATAAAGAAAAATCATACTAGAACCAAGCTATCAAAATTAAAAAGCTACAGTAAACTTTCCCTAGCAATATAGATACTGTTAGGTATACATAACTTGAAGCAAGGAGCAAATAATCAGAGAGCCACCATGACAAGGAAACACTTAACTTCCATTTTAGGTCCTCCAACATCCATGATAGGAGCCATAACTCCCAAGAACACCGCTCTCAGGATCTGGTTTATGTAGTTCTATGTGACATATATTGAAGGTATTGGTCTAGAAACATCACTTCTGTCCCCAATTGAAAGACCCAGCGCAGTTGTAGAATCTAAAAATTTTAGTAAAAGAATTTGTATCTTGGAGTAATGACTAATATTGACCTATAAATCCAGAAATTAATCTTTGAGTTTTTATTAAGTTTTCACCTCCTCCTTGACAAAAATTCCTCATAATGATACTTCTAGTCTAGGACTGAGACTGTTATTTCCTTTTCTTGATAAGTCATTTCCAGTTTGTTGTTAATTCCTATATGATTGTGTTAATAATACTTTTATCTAATATCATTTTAGTTATAGTGATTTTGGCATTCTTGTTGACCTTTTAATGGTTGAAAACTCAATGGGAGATTTAGAGAGTCAGTTTTTAGTAATAAAAAGGCGTATATATCTACACACATGGCTTTGAACTGTGATTACTAGACCAATCTGTTGTATTCAAGTTGTTATCAATGGTGATTGGCACTACTATTTAGGATTAAAGAAATAGAAGTAAGAGTCATGTTTCAAATCTATATCTTACTAAAAAACAAAATGACCCTGTGATTCTTAGTTCTAAATATTGCTAATTTATAACTTAATAGGAGGTGAACGAGTATGAAGCTGTTATAATATACATGCAGCTATCCAGCTAAACATTTTGCTTTAGGTGATTTTCATAATGATTAATTTGTTGGGTTAAAGTTGGTTGAAATTGGTGGAATTTCTTATAAAAGAGATTGATTCTATTCCATACTGGGCCCATGCAACTCAGTTATCTTTTAACATAATCCTTAATAATGTTTTCCTTAGTATTAATTTTTTTGCTTCTGAATATAGTTTGTCAAGCGTGTATCTGAGGTTATCTAAAACCTTTAAGGCATTGACTAAGTACTGGATCCTTTAATTTTTAAGGATAATACTTACATTATAATTAAGGCCGGTTGCCCCAGTGGTAAAATATGTGCTCAACGCCTACTTCTTCCAGAATACAATATTGTAGATGAACTTTAGGTAGAGGAAAAGGTTTATTAATGTGATGGCATTGCGCACCAATGCATGAACCAAAATAGTGAATAGCAAGGCGGTCCGTGGAGTTACTAGCTTATTTAAATGTTGCATGTGGAGGGTTGCCAGGGTTTTCTAGTATTGATGAGACCCAACCCAAGAGTGGGGAGTTCACTTGTGTTTATTTGTGGTGGTGCCAAATAAAGTTGAAATACAGGGTGTTGCAGAAAACCCTCCTACATTTCACTGAGTCATTTCACCACACTGGCGGAGTGGGGAGTTTGTGGTGTTAGTTTTCAGTAGCATGTGCCTTGCCATTTCAGTTGCCATAATGGTGTGTAATGGTAAACAACGTTCATTTGTTGTTAAGCCATTTATCTGAAATAATGAATCTGTGATCGCCACACAGAGAACTTTTGAATACATTTTGGGCTTAATTGTGGCAATGCTGTTCCAAACAGAAAATTCATACTGTTATGGGTTGAAAATTTTTGGTCTACAGGGTCAGCACTAAAAAGAAAACCATCTGGAAGACCACAGATTGTTCAGACACCAGAAAAAGTTATTTCTGTCAGATAATCCATTACAAAATCTCCCAAATTAACAACTTAAAAACATGGTTTTGCTTTGGGCATGTCTAGCTAAAGTGTTAGGAGAATTTTACATGCTAATCTGAAATTTTATCAATACAAAATGATGGTTTTTCACCAAGTTCAAGATGGTGACTGGCAGTAACTGAATAGCATGTTGTGAGGCTATCCTTGAGAATTTTTTTGCAAATAATATGCTGCTCTCAAGTGATGAAGATCACCTTCATGTGAATGGCTCCATGAATAAGCATAATTTCTGTTATTGGGCAGAACAAAATCCTTGACAGCTTTATTAAAGGCCTCTACACAGTCCATGTGTTACTGTTTGGTGTTGTTGAAAAATGTGGTATTTATTATCCATACTTTTTTTAGGGAAGAAGGACAAACAAGTAAAGTGGTTCTGCTTAGTAAGTGCAAACAATACAATACTTTTTGCAACCAAAACTCGCCACACTTGGAAATTGGAATGTGTGGTTTCAACAGGATGAGGCACTGCCTACATAGCCAGAAACTTGATGGCTGTTTTGAGAGAACTGTTTCCTGGGCGCTTGGTCTCATTGCATGGTGACAAATATGGCTCACACAATCAACTGATCTCACCCATTGCAATTTTTTGGGCCATCTGAAGGCTAATGTTTACTGACATTGACCACAACCCATTTATGAAATGAAGGCTGATATACTCTAAGAAACTGAACAATAACACCGCAACTCACCCAGAAAGTGATGCATAATTTCAGAAATTGATTAGAAACGTGTATTGTGGAAGAAAGCCCCATTATGGTAATATAATTTAAAAATCACGTGAGAGAAATTGCATTCTGTATCCTTTCATATTGTATAATAAAATCTAGAATAGCATCACTCATGATTTTGTTAGTCTTTTAGATGTGGGAGTTTTTCTTCCACACCCTGTAAAAAACTGCTAATATAGTGCCTCAGCAGCCAGCCTAAGCAGCCATATAAGATAGGGAAGGGGGTTGAAGATCTTCATCTAGCATGGACTAGAGGGCATGTGAGAGAGTGTAAATAATTGGTGTAGGGCATCATCAGCATGGGGCAGAAGGTTGGAAAATGTTAATTTATCTTTCTCTAGGTGGCATGTGGTTATAATTGCCTCAAAGTACTGGAAAAGCTGTAAACTTGGCATATTTTAGAGCTCCAGTGCACACAAAAGGCTTTTTAACTGTTGCCATTTTTTATTTGGGGTTAAATAAAATGATTTTTTCTGAATTGACACATGCTTGCCCATGGCAAATGCAAGCCCTTCAATTTCATCCTGGACTTCTTCAGGGAATTATGCTGTAAATTTGGATAGGGAATTTCATTTATGAGCAGCTCCTTGGCCACATGGAGGGCTTGGTAGAGGGGAGCATTGGCAGGGGCCACAGACACCTCAACTGCAAGTTAATAATTAGTTTAATAGATAGGAAAGACCTTTTTAGGGTGGAAACAATGTTGGGTATCAGATTTGGGAGGCTGAAAAAAATCTGGCTAGTCAAACTTTAGGGTACTTTATAGGCGTAATCATCATAAACCTAATTGAAAACTGAATTGGTCTAAGATAGGTAAACATGTGCCAGCCATGGGAGTTGATTGGCTGGAGGCAGTAATGGGCAGCCTAAAAACTTTTTTCACAGCAATATGATAGGGGCTTAATACAACAATATTCTCAAGAAATGTTCAGGAAGATTGGTTTTGATCAGCTGTCACAACAGGAGCTGCAGTTGCAATGGGTGAGGGAAGGGGAGGGAGGATCAAATTCCATAAAAAAATTTAATCAATTTGGTGGTGGTCCAACTACAGAGAGAGGAGGAGCAGAGGTTTTTACACTGTCTAGGGAAGGACAATTGCACTTCAAGTGGTCAAGTCCAAAGCACAAGGGGCAAACTGAGCGGCCATTCTTGATGCGAGCCTAGATTGGCTGGTTGGGGGTGGAATGGACCATGGTGTGCGGGGAGGATGGAGTTGTGAGATGGGTGTCCAAATGGAAGGGCAGATAGTCACAAAGGCACAAGGCTCTGCAAGGTGAAAGCCCTCATTATCAACCACAAACTAGAGGACAGGGTCATAACCATATGTGAGTTAATCCCTCCAGGAGCTCATGATAGAGCTATTTGGAGAAAGATGCTTAGGCAACTTAGAAACTAAACCACATGAGTGGCATCTGCCATTCTCCAAGTGCAGGTGGTTGAGTATAATGTATTATTATAGAGTAATGGCATTGTTGCTGCAGCCATGGCTTGGGCTTAACTAGAGATGCCCATATTGAAATACCCCTTTTAGAGGCAGAATTATATAAATCTTCTGGGGTTAACACCACTTGTAGATCTTGATGATGGCAGAACTTGCATAAGGAAAGAAGTTCTAATACTTGACCCAAAGGCCAAAATGCAGTTTGCTTTGGGGGTGTACCAGGGGGATTCTAAGCACCGCCTGAGAGAGTGTGAGATGCTGGATTAGGTTTCAAGGGAGACTGTCATGGAAACGGCAGAAGAAGTTTAAACTGACCTGCTAGTTGGGATGCTTGAGCACCCAAAAAGCAAGCCAGATTGCCAGGGGCATTGCTGACTATGCGACTTGATATGGAACCGGGAAGTGTGATACAATGAAGTGGTGACGTAGCAGCAGGTTAAGGAGTACTCGCTGGACCCAATTGGCGATAGAGGGAGCCATGGTGACCAAAAGAATTGATAATGCCCACCCAGAGTGTGGGGCGATGGACCACCAGGGAAATGCCATCTGGAATGTGGTAAAAGGGGAAAATAAACAAATAAAAATTTTCTTTTTGGTAAAATTTATTGGGAAAAGAAAGTAAGAAAATTGACCAACAATTTTCTCAGTGCCATGCAACTGATTAAATAGTGGTCAATTGGGTAGTGACAGGGTGGGGTTGGGGCCCAACAAATTCAACCTAACCGGCACATTGTTTGGGAATGGGGGGATTTATTCTTAGTTTTGACATTGCAAAATTTGGCGGTGGGCCAAGTCTCTGTCAATTCAACCTCAAACGTCCAAACCAGGGCTCAACTACGTTTCTGATGATTAGTATGATGGCGTTTGGGCTGACGGGTGATGGGAATCCCCCAAGGCCATCCCTTATAGGGACAGGTCCATTTGGTTGGGAATGGGTTCAGGACAGCCAACCCACCTGCGCTCAATCATTTAAATATTCGTTCAGTCAAGAGTGACATATCAGGCGCAGCGCCCAAATTACTATCTGAGGGCTTTGAACTTACATCAATAGTACCTGATAATTGTTCAACTGGTCTGGAGATTGAATTGGAACCATCAGGTGATCCAGCCAATATCTCATCATTTGTGCTTTTACAGTCATTTGAATTTTGTGTATCCATCAGATTGCCAGCTGAATTAAATCCAATCAATTTCAAATTAATAAACTTGGCACAGATTTTGCTAATTCCCCACAACAGTTCTGCTGAGGTAAGTGTGGGTATTGGGGGTGGGATTTAAAGCGGACAAGCTGTCACCCATCGCTCATCTACTATGTGAGTGAGGTCGCCCTGAGTGATGAGGG
The DNA here is from genome assembly GCA_022478985.1 of Massospora cicadina. NCBI lineage: Eukaryota > Fungi > Entomophthoromycota > Entomophthoromycetes > Entomophthorales > Entomophthoraceae > Massospora > Massospora cicadina. The sequence continues at coordinate 116,078 of JAKSZP010001470.1, read as the reverse complement.
GTACTGCCATCCTCTTTGGTATCTTCTTCTTTGGGAATGGGAAGATGGAGTGATCGAGAGCCAAAGGACGTTCCCTGAGACTTACAGAGACAAAGTGACCAGTGGTATTAAGGGGCTAGCAGAGTCAGCCTAGGGCATGCTTTGGAAGCAGCCCAAAGATGCCAGGAGGCGGTGCACCACTACTTTATATGAGGGCAGCAGGCATTATGTTCACTAAAATTTAATTACTCAAGTCAGTAGATGGCAACAGTTATTGTAACTTACTTTGACAGATTTAGATTTGATTAAAAATGATTAAGCAAAGTTTTCCAGAAATTTATTGTCCTTTTCAAATGATTTTGATTTCCCTATTTTCCCATTAATTGGTGTTGCATCATCCCCAGGTCATCCCACCTCAAATAAATAATCAAATTTAAAACTTATCTTATAACTGACAGGTTGCCCCATGTTTCCTAAATATATATTTTTTAAGAAAGTATATACCCCAGCTAAAGATTTTCTAGAGCGTAGTTTTTGTGAGTTTAAAGAGCTTGATAACTAAATAACTTTTTTTGGGAGTTTATGATGAAACCAGTTAAAAAATTTTATCTTTGTTAAAAATAAGTGATTACCCAAAACATAATTAACATTAATATATGTAATTGATATTGTATATGGTTAGTCTTTATAACCAGCTGGCATAATGGCTCCAAATTGTCATTTTAAATTTTCTTCAACATTAAGAGCAGATTACCATCACCATTATTAATGATTTTATCTGCTTATATTATTTTGATGGGTCAATATACATGATAATAAATTAGCCCTAATTGTAATAAAAACAGTCATACTTAAGGCCTTCTAAAAAATTCTTCTATGATTATCTGGTTGACCCTATAATCCATATTACAGCCACTGAGATGTAACATCCGATACCTTGTACCAATTTGGAATAGTCTGAAGGTGTTAAGAAACCATATGGCAACCCTAAAGGCTCAATTAAGATAATAGAATAAATATGCATGTTGCTGATTTTCTGAAAGAGATCTCAAAGTTAAGTTTGGACTAGTGCATTTCATTTTATCCTTAGTGATAAGACAGATACTATAGCTTTTATTCTACCTAATAGTATGGCCAATAATATATGAAATAGAGTAAAATTGAAAGACTGGCGAATCCTGCAACCATGTCAGTAATCAGCCTTACAATGTTTTAAGTAACCTATAATCTATATTCTAAACTCATTTTATATTATCATACTTTAAATGAGTATCCTAAACTCACACACAGATCTAAAATAGTATATCTAAACTTCTGTTATACTTATTATTGGGCTTTGCCATGTTTGGGTAAAGCCCCAAATTTGGGTTTACAAATTATTTAATATTTCAATTGATTTTGACTAAACTATTGCTCTCAATATTGATTTATTTATATTTATTCAAGGTATGCTGACCAGGGTATAGACATTACAATAAGCAAAGAACAAAAAAAACTTAACTAACAAATGGAATGATAAGAAAAAAACAAAAAATCTCCAACCAGGCGGGGAGCAGAAACCGCTGACCCACCATGGCAGAGGGTGAGGGGGGTCGGGAAGCTCTTCTTCAGACATACTTTTCATGACAATATCATGATAATTGTAGAAGCAGACTAAAGCGGATAGCTATGGCATTGAGGCATCAGCGTAGTGTGGGTGGATGGCGATGTAAAATGAGTTCTCATCCTCAACATCAAGATCAGCTTGGTAGACAGCTTCAACAATTTCCGCTAAGTGATGTTCAGCCTGAATGTGGGCATCAAGGGGAGTTGGTAAAAATTAGATAAACTTTGGCAGGTGTTTTTAGCAGATGGGTCACAATCTGCTAGTTTAGTATTATGCATGACAGTGGCTCAGCATCATCAAATAATTTACTGATTTTTCTTTGGGATGCTTTAGGGAAATTAGGGGGGTAGTAGAGTGTGGTCAGCCCTAGTTGGAATTGAGCCACTGATTGGACCAATGCTTTGCATAGGTTGTGGCAATGGGGAGAGGTCGCCGCTGCTAAGGCAAGCTGATGGTCACTTTGGTAGGGGGCGGCATTGGGTTTAGTAGTGAAACATTTGGAGATGGGGTTTTGTAAAAGTCAGAAGGAGAAAATTTGGCCCAACCATAATCAAACTGGCTGAGAGTTTGACTGGAATCCTCACTCATGATGACTTTATCTGATTCATCAACCTCAGCCAAGGGTTTCATGGATTTTTCTTCATTAGAATAGTAGATAACAAATTTGGGAGGGAAATAGTCAAATGAGCTGCTTGGGTGCAAGTGGTGGTCCAAGCCTGACTCTGATTGGCGGGGGTGTAATTGGGTGGGTTAATGTGGGTGGTTGATTTGGTGGGGGGCCGATTTCCCAATCTGGCCCATTGAACAAGAACACTGAGTGGGAGGTGGCAACAAAAAGCCTCATTTAAAATCCGTTGAATAGGGCACCAAAGCTGCATCAGAGGAAGTGGCATGGGAGCAGGATTTTTTGGAATGGTCAAACCCAAAACAGAGTGGACAAATCTGGCAACCAATATACAAATAAGCCAAAAAAGTGCTCAGGTGCTTCTGTGATACAAGAACGGGGGGAGTTGTTGGGCTATAGCAGGGTGGTGTGATATTATGGTAGCAGTAGCGCAAGGGGCAGAAAGGCGCTTTGCACCAGAGGGAACAGTGAAGACAAGGTTGGGCTGAGTTCCATAAGCCAGAAGCCCCACCATCAACTGATCATATAAAATTTGGGATGGGAGGTGGGAAGGGAGGGATGCAAAGTACACCACCATTGTGATGTCTGTAGGGAGATGAGTTCAGGTAGTTGGAATGAAAGTGCTTTTATAAATAATGGGAGTAGAAGCCGCTGCTGCAGCATCCTCCTCCGTCTGGAAGCCAATAATGAAGTGGCCCTTAAATGGGAGGAAATCAATAAAGCCAGACAGTGCAAATACAGCAGTGACCAATTTGATAATTGTCTTGTCAGCATATGGGAATTAATGCTCATAGTCAACTTGTAGGCAAAATCAGATTGTGGAACAAAGGAGGGTGAGAGAATGGGGGCAAGAAGGGTGGATGCACGCCAGGTGGAGTGCTAAGTCCCATGGGGGGACAAAACGGCCAGAAGAAGATGGTGGGCTATTCAACTCCATGCAAATGTGTTTGCCCACAGGGTGGAAAATGCTAGGTGGTGGAGCGCTGCTACCCCACATTGAAGCAGCAGGCGCAGATCTGCAGACATAAATTGAAAAACTGGTGTGGCCAAACGGTGGTGGTAAATTAACTTTTTAATAATATTTCTCAAAAGTGAAGTTGAGCAAAAAATGTTTTAAATAGCAATTTATATATATTATTATTGTTTTATTTTGTCTAGGGCCCAGATTTATTTGATATTTTATTAATTTACGTTTTATTAGGCCTAAAACCGAATTCTTTGATAATATTATATTTTAATGCTTTAAACAATTTTATATAGTATTGACAATTTCAATAACAAAAAAATTTAGGATAAATTATTCTGTTAGTTCTCCACCAGTCAATGAGATAGGGAAGAATGCACAAACTGAATTAATATCATCTTAGTTAGGCCCAAGGTTTTATTTAATGCTTAACTCTCTATTCGCCCTATTGACAACCTTATGCCACTATTATGCCTTATATCTATTAGTTTATTTATGGCAGATAATGGAAACCAATTGTATATTAACCATTGATCTCAGTACAGCAATGAATGATGAATCCTGATATTTTCCAAATCTACCCTGAACTGTGCCGTCACATTCTATATTCATGCTCTACTTTCACCCTCCTACATGGTATTCACCTATCACTCAGCATATCTAGATTTCCCCTGATACCCTAAACAACAAAATCTTTTTAAAAAGTTTTTCTCCACTCGCTGTGGTATCTGTCTGGATGTGAACTTGCATCTAATTTTACCTACCTTCCAGACTAGCTAGGGCTTTGAAATTTTGCACACTTATGTATTTCTAATGACAATATGATAATCCTCTGATAAATACATAACCGTTCTTATAACATTTTGTTCATTTAGAAGATTGTTACTCTATATATTATTAATCCTAATCTTTTCATAGTGTACATTTTATATTCCTTTGTGGTTGCACAGAAATAGAATTTATGGTCATGCTCATAATATAGTTTCTATTGCAGACCCTTCTGATGTGAAAAGTCCTAGCCATCACCTTTCAGAAGCCATTATGCTACAATAGCCATCCTAAAGGAAGTTAGGATCAAGATATTATTATACTTACCCAAGTTGTCCAATACATGCAACTTTGAGTACCCAATAAGTTATCCCTGGCTTGTTGCCTGTAGCAGCAAAGCTGAGACTCATACTGCCAACGACCAAACCCAGTATTGCAACATTCTGATGCTTACTATAGGGGCACCAAATTACTAACTTTTATATAGCAACAATAAATAAATGAACCAAAAACAGAACTGATCCTCTAAAGGATTCAGATACAAGTACTTACATGAGCCCATGGTCCTAGATAAAGCTAGTCATACTACTTCTAGATCATTAGGTTGATAATGTGGAAGCTGGTTCCCTTTCTTTTGAGTTAAACCTACTGAACCACTAGCATCACAAGCTCTAGTCTATACGTTCAATATTTTAATACCAGTTTGAGAAAGTCATGGTATGTATTTTGCAAAGGTACCAATTTACTACTAAGACAAAGATTAAGTACAAAGATGATTTTTAAGTATGCAAGTACCTGGAACTAATCTATTAGAACTACTGCTGTTCCAGGAGATTTTAATTGCCACTATGGTCAGTAATGATGACACCCATGAGATATAGTTAGAATAATTTTTTGATATATAGTCTATTTATTTGTCAGGCACAAAATAATCATGAAACACCAACATACTTAGATAATGGGCTGGATGAATTTATGGAGGCACAAAAAAAGACAAAGTACTATCAATGAAAAAGTTTAGAAACGCCTTACAATAAATAGAAGCCATCATCAAATAAAAAATGAGAGATAATGAAACTGACTAAATAAAGAAAGATCTTGGAAATTGACTTTATGTCATCCTAGTTTGTGTCATATAAAATGTAATGTAATGTAATGTAGAAGGGCATTTTTCTAAAGTGCCATAGACAAAGTCAACGATTTTACAAAGTTGTGTTATTTTTGTACTAAAGTGGAAAGCTACTCAATAGGGGTACAATAAAAAGCAGTGGATCAATTGGCTCGCCACCTTTCTAGAAGCTCCATTAGTTGACTTTTGAAGTTCCTAATCAATCAGAGCATCCACTTTTTGGTGTCCTAGGTAACCATATACATCTGGCACACTTACTAGTGCAAAGATCAGGAAAAGCCAATGAATATTCAGCAATACAAAAGGAAATGTGGAAGTATTGATGGATTTACATATAATATATGTACTTGAAAAGTCTCTGCATAAAATGGTCCATAAATAAGGACAAAAAACCTATTAAATATATTTAAAGAAAACCATCTAATTAAAGTTCGCCCTATCTACATATAACTAAAAGATTGCTCTGGTCATATAATCTGTTTAAGTTGGAGTGCCATCATCTTACCACCATGATTGACCCAATCAATAAGGAGATTATGGACAGCATCTTCATATGCAAATAGACTATAGCTCTAAAAGATGAAATGGTATATTCCCCAATGCATGAAAAAATACTTAGTTGAAATTCATATTTTAATAACAATGAGGCACCATCCAAGTAGAATATACCAGCTTCTTTAACTTCATTATCCATGCTAGACCATTCAAGTCATATAACCATTCACGCAACCCCAGCCCAAAACACTTTATTAAACTGACCATTACTAATCTATTTTTTGAGCTTTTAACCTATAAACTTTATTGGATTCCATCATTAACCAAATGTCATGGAAACAGCAGAAGAAGTTTAGACCAGCCTGCCAGTCAGGGTGCGTAAGCATCCAGAAAGCAAGCCAGAATGCCAGAGGCATTGCTGACTGTATGACTTAATATGGAGCCAGGAAATAGAATATAACAAAGTGGTGGAACTTCAGGGTTAGGAGTATCCTGACAGCAAACCATACTGAATAGATTTCAGACCCAGGAGTTCTGCTAACAGGGGTGGAAACTACTGGGATAGTTTCTGCGAGATTCTTGGTTGTTAAGACCATTTCGTTGGGGGTAAAAGAGAGGTGGATTTTCTCTTGTAGTTGGTGAACATAGGGCCATAAAATCCCTGTATATTGCTGCCAAAAGGTCATGAGAACTGGGTTGTAGAGCCAAAAATTTTGAACTTGTCAAGTCCAATTGGAGATATAGGGAATCATGGTAACCAAGAGAATTGGTATGGCCCACCCAGAGTGCAGGGTGGCGGACCACCAGGCAAACACCATATGGAATGTGGTTGAAAGGAGGGAGATAAAAATTTGGGGCTTTTTAACAAAATTTTTATTTGGGAAATAAAGTAAGAAAAATCGACCAACAACCTTCTCAGTGCCTTGCAACTGATTAAATAGTGTTTGATTGGTGAAAATGTGGTCAGGATCCATAAATTTGGCCTAACTGGCAAATTGGATGGTAGAGGGGGGTTTATTCTTTGGGAACCATCATCTCAAAATTTGGTGTCAGGCTGAGTCTCTGTCAGTTCAACCTCAAACATCTGGACCAGGGGTCAATTATGTTTCCAACAGTTAGCATGACGGCATTTGGCCCACCAAGTGATGGGAATCCCCCAAGGCCATCCAATATAGGGATGGGGCCATTTGGTTGGGAACAGGTTTGGGATGGCCAACCCACCCATGCTTGGTCAATTAACCATTTGTTCAGTCAATAGAGGCCCATTGGGTGCAATGCCTGAACTACTATTGGAGGGTTTCAAACTCTTGTCGATGGTGCCCAATATTTGTTCTGATGATTTCAGGGTCAAATTGGAACTGTCAGGCAATCCAGCTGATGTTTCATTCTTCATGCTTTTACAACCATTCGAATTTTGGCCATCAGCCTGATTGCCACCCAAATTAGATCTGACTGATTTCAGTTCAATAATCTTGGCACAGATTTCACTGATTCCCTGCAACAGTTCTGCTGAGGTGAGTGAGGAAATTGGGGGTGGGATCCAAAGTGGATGGGCTGTCACTCATTGCTCATCGACTATGTGGGTGAGATCGCCTTGGGTGATGAGGGGTACTGCCATCCTCTTTGGTGATTTCTTACTTGGGAACGGAAAGATAGCTCAATAAAAAGGGCCAGAGTACGCTCCCCAAGACTTACACCAACTAGTCAATTAAAAATGATATCATTTTGTATACTAAATCAAATTGCTCTAACTTGACATGAAGGTGAATATACAGGCCTATGTTTCTCTGTTTAAAGTTATATGAGGATACAGACAAAAAAGCCAAGTTGATTAATTTAATGAACTATCTGGACTTGAGTTCTCAAGAGCTTGTAATAACCAAGATTTTTAGTATTGGTATTACCTATGTAACCACTAAAGATACTCTGATATTTTAATTGTAATCAATTATAAGAATTTGCTCAGAAATTATAACACAATATTTTGTTTAACTAACTTCTATAGAATCTATGCATTAGCATTAATCTCTGCACTGGCAACAAATAAAATCATTAATTGAGCTGTTAACTGTATCTTATAGTCAGTGTATTGATATTTCACAGTAAGATCTATCTTTACACATTGCAAAATTTTATCTTCTATAATCATATTCATCTAATTTAGAGAATGTTGATTGTTATACATTGAAATTAATATTACCTTGAGCTCGTTAAAAGACTTAAAAGATACTTGACCGCAACTAAAATCTAAGTCATAGTCAACAAAAAGCCACTTAAGATGAACTCACTTATTCTTGAATTTTCAGGACTAACCCATAATATCTTCAGGAATCTAACCCTCCTCATGAGGCATGTGGGGACCTTCATGGGATTCTTGGAATATATAACTGGTACAAGCATAATGAATGGACCATATATTTATCTATTGGCTTTTCTTTGACTAAAATTAGAGAAAAAAATGCTACAAGATTTACTTTTTCCTGAGAATAAAAAATTTAGATTGCAGTAAAACAATAAAAAATCAACAAAATAACACTTTATAATATCACTAGAAACCAATAAAGATTCAGGGTGGTTGATTTCATGATGTTATATGATCCAAACCTTCAAAAATCAAATAAAAAATGGTTTAAACGCCCTCTTTAAGGTTTAAGCCTTGATGAGACAGTTGATTTGTCACCTAATTAAATGATTCCCACAAACACAGAAAGAACAAAGAAAGGGTATTTGGGATTTTGGAAGTTATGACCTGGACTGAGCCACCAATTGACAACCTGGGCAAAACTGCATTTTAAATTCCAGAGCTGCAACACTTAATCCCATTGTAATGGATGGAAAAACCCCAGTTCTGACCGCCATATAATTGAACAATTCTTTGGTGCACCGACAGTCAACTGAAGAAGCCTAACTGAGTAGGGAGAGGTTTAGGGCAGCAACAGCGCCAAACATAAAACTAAAAATGGTTGGTTATGCCAAATTCTCTAAGGGATTGGTTCAAAACCAACCTACATAAAAAATTCCTTGACGAGGGGAAAGACCAACAGGTAAGTGAGGTATACAAGCCCTGAAACAACCTTTATTTTATTCTGGATAATAAAATGACCCACCGACCAGAGCTTATCTGGGGAGCAACTGACAATGCTACCCAGGAAAGGGACATGTTAGGGTAAAAATCCCAAAGTGAACTTTGGAATGGGCAGGCATGCATTATAAAGGCAGCACTTCAAGGGCCTAACCCAAGTTATTTATTAGGCTCACACAAGCCTAATCTACAACTCAGTTGAGGCACAACCCAACATCTGAAACAACCAAACCAAAAATCTTTTTAAAATGAATCAGATCAGATTTGGAAAATCTGAATTTGAGCTGATATGCAACAATTGAGACAAAATCGACTGTTACATCACCCCTGATAGATAAAGGCCCCTCCCCAAAGAGGGGCCCCACAGCAGAAGGCCACCACAATGAGGGCTTCCTGGGGCGAGTTGCCTTGAGCCCCAGGAAAATTAGCCTGGATAAACTCCAGGCCCCTCAAGGGAAAACAAATGGTGAGAGTGAATCAGGACTGGGCTGCCAGAATCAGCCCACCCAGCATGAGGATGCACGCCCAGCACATATCTGTGTTGCGCCCCCTCCCAGGCTCCTGTTGGTGATGGTCTTCCCATCCTGACCAGGAAGGCGCTTTTGCCATGAAAATGTGAGAGCGGCGTGAAGTCCAGAGCAGCTGAACAGCCCTGGCCTGAGGCCGCATGCCCAGCACTTGGCTGCGTTGTGCCCCCTCCCAAGCTCCCATTAGCAATAGTCTTCCCATCCTGACTGGGAAGGTGCTTTCACCAAGAAAACGCAAAGGGGGTGCATGGTGCAGCATGGCTGGACGTCTGACCCCTTTCTGGGCGGACCATCCACAGGTGAGGGAGCCCTGCTGAGTCAGGTCCCCTTGGTGCCACCAAATCCCTGATGGGCGGGAGGGCCCACCATGAAACTAAACTGATGGTCACTTCAGATCCAGGGTTGGCCAACAGTCACTGGCTCCCACTGGTGCTGGTTCCTTGACAACCAGGACCAAGTGACCACTGAGATTGGACTAAACTGGGGATTGGCAGCGTGCAGTGCACAATGACTTTGGAATAATGTAACAGACAGAAAAACTCAGTTCTTACTGCCATATAATTGAACAATTCTTCAGTTCACTGACAGTCAACTGAAGAAATCTAACTGAGTAGGAGAGGTTTGGGCACCAACAGCGCCAAACATTCAACTACTATTGGTTGGTTATGCCAAATCCTTTATGGGGGATTGGTCCAAAACCAACCTACATGAAAAACTCCTCAACAAGGGAAAAGACCAACAGCTAAGTGAGGTATGCAAACCCTGAAACAACCTTTATTTTATTCTGGATAATAAAATGACCCACCGACCAGAGCTTATCTGGGGAGCAACTGACAATGCTACCCAGGAAAGGGACATGTTAGTATGAAAATCCCAAAGTGGACTTTGGAATGGGCAGGCGCGCCTTATAAAGGCAGCACTTCAGGGGCCTCACCCAAGTTATTTATTAGGCTCACACAAGCCTAACCTACAACTCATGTGAGGCGCAACCCAACACCTGAAACAACCAAACCAAAAATCTTTTTAAAACAAATCAACTCAGATTCAGAAAATCTGAATTTGAGCCAATATGCAACAACTGAGTCAAACTCAACCATTACAGAGGGATATAATCGGGCAGCGGTTGAATTATAAAATTAATATATTTTGATATAGAAAAAATATTAACAACACAGTTAAACCATGGCACAACCAATATAGTTGCTTCTTCCTAGCCTTCTTGAAATTAAACTTGATTGATACCACCATTCACCTTTATGACGAACTAGTTAACCATCTTTAGTTATGAAACTGGCTTAACGAAGATAACTAAACTAATTATAGGTGCCTAAGATGGTATAAATAAGACTCAGCATAGTTAAATCAGTATACTAAAATACCTTGTAATAAACAAATTACAGAATTGTATTATATAACATTTCTAAAATTATATAATATCCTGGGACCACTAAAACTGTAGCTAGTTCTCATGATAGATCTTAAAAAGTAAACTAATCCCCCAGGATGCATTTAACTAAGAATAAAATGAGCGATATATGGGTAAAGAATATTTACATGTGAGCTCTCTATAGCAATGGGATTTGCTTAATCTAAGTACTTGGATTTACTATGGCTCTTGTGAGGAGAAAGGATTATACACTACTATGTATAAGGTATTTCCAAATTTAGATCTAGGCATGAAAGGCCATAGACCTTGGCCTAGAGTTTTATAGAAATAAGGTTAACTCAAGGCCAGAGTGGGTTTTTATAGAATTCTAATACTAAGGTGTGATATTCATCTAAGATATAAGATGATTAAACAATTATAGGGTCAAACAAGGTAGCTTTTGGAGGTAGGCTGTTTGGTTAAGATATCAAACTTTTAGTGAATATAATCTATATGATAGATATTTGATATAAAAGAATTAGAGTTACTGTTCCAGCCCAGCTTGTACAGGCATTGCTTAAATGTGGCTTAATTTGGTAGTTTTGTGGCCCAAAGCTTTAAAACTAACACAAAGTATAGTTAGTTGACCTAGTAGAAATCCCTTTTAATTTGACACTAGTTGCATATGTATGATATGGTAGATGAGACTAGTTTATTGTAGTTATTTATCTTGAAGTAGAACAAAAAATGTGAAAGGATACCCATCTGAGGTAGGGTATAAGATACTTTTAAGTGAATTTAACAACTTAAGCTATATTGGTGGATAACCATGACAGGTTAAGCAATTTGGTAAATCTAGGTTTGAGGCATGACCAGCCTCTGATCTGGCTATATGTAACACTCAAAATTTTCTAGGTTGGGTGGGAAACCCTTTTTTGTAGCGTTTTAATGGAGACTCTATATAATTGAGGGTGTAAGTTCAACTTTAAAAAATTTGAGGTGGGCCAATCTGGGGATGATGCCACACCAATGAAGGATAAAGGGGATTTAAATTAATGGGAAAGGAGGATAAAACCTGGAAACCCTCCATGCGCAGTGTATGATAGGCCAGAAACTCCATGGACCACCTTGCTAATGCTATCTCAGTTTGGGGCATTGGTGCACAATGTCAACACAGTCATAATTGTCATTTACCCAAGCTTCTGTACCATAATTAAATTCAGGGAGGAAGTGTAGAGGGTCTATATTCTACCACTGGGGTATTGTCAGGTGAACAGCAAGTAAGAATTAGACTGGCCTGCCAGTAAGAGTGCCAGAACACCTGAACGGCAAACCAGAATGCCTGAGGCACTGCTGTTAATATGACAAGTATGAAACTGGAAAGAAATTTCACCAATGTTTGCTGGTGAGCCAGATTTTGTATAGGCACAAGATAGCGTACCAGATACTCATGGCCATGAGCCCTGGATGGGTGAAAGAATGTTGGCGGATAAGGTGGTTTAATTTTCAACATATAATAAAAACTAAATTTTGGGAAGGTTTTTTAATGGAAAATTTAAAGAAGAAAATTTACCAACTTTTTTTCTCAGTGCTATGCAACTGATTAAATAGTAGTAAATTGGGGTAGTGACAAACCAGGATCAGGTCCCACAATTTTGACCTAACCGGCAAATTGTTCAGGAATGGGGGGCTTTGTTTATTGAGAACTGACATTGCAAAATTTGGCGGTGGGCCAAGTCACTGTCAGTTTGACCTCAAACATCCAAACTGGAGCTCAGTTACATTTCTGATAGTTGGCACAATGGCATTTGGCCCAACAAGTGATGGGAATCCCCAAGGCCACCCCACATAGGAGTGGGTCCATTTGGTTTGGAATGGGTTTGGGACGCCCAACTCGCCCACACTCAGTCGCTGGACCATTCGTTTTATCAATGGCATCACATTGGCCACAACACTGAATTGCCAACAAAGGACTTTGAACCCTCATCAATGGCACCCGATGATAGCTCTATTGGCTTATTGATCAAATTGGAGCCATCAGCTGTTCTGACTGATACCTCAGTCTTCATGTCTATCCAACCATTTGAGTTTTGGGCATCAGCCAGGTTGCCACTCAAATTAGATCTGGCTGATTTCAATTTGGCAATTTCAGTGCAAATTTTGCTAATTCCCTATAACAGTTCTGCTGAGATGAGTGTGGGTACTGGGGGTGGGATCTGAAGTGGAAGGGCTGTTACCCATTGCTCATCTACTACATGAGCGAGATCGCCCTGAGTAACAAGGGGTATCATCATCCTCTTCAGTGTCTTTTTACTCGATAATGGAAAGATGGCCCAATCAACAGCTAGAGGGCATTCCCTGGGACTTACATTACCCTTTCCTTTTACCAAAGGAACAACACCCCCACTGGGAAATTGCACCAGAGTGTGATGGTTGAGGTCTATCCTCAGCATCACATCGCCCTGATCTTTGGTAAGACAGGGCAGGCTGTGTCTGTATGTATGGAGGAGGAGGGGGCGTTGGTCCTGGCAAGGACGCCTAAGGGGCTGGAGCTTGGAGTAGGCCAAGGAGCAAGATGGGCGTCCAAGTCAGAACAAAATGGGAAACGAGTAAAAAGGGGTAGTTTTGAGATTCGATTTGGATTCAAATCAAGAATGGAATGAAATGGGTGCTTGGGAGTTTCGCGGTTTGATTGGGATTCAAAATGGAACTGGCGCGGAACCGTTGAGGATCAGAACTGGCATGAAACCATTGAGTAAAGATTCCGCGATCCTGTTGTAAAGTTTACACCAAACATCATTCAAGATGGCACCATAAGCTTATATTATATTTTATTTTAGCTTTTAACATGTGTATATAGGGAAGGAACTGGGAGCTGGAGGCTTCTCAGTTCTGTTTTCTATCAACTTGGCTAAATATTAAATAAAAGAACCTAAAATTCATATATTTATAATTTGGGGTTTATTTAGAGATATTGCCTAACTGCAGCCATGTTTGGCTTAAATCAACAAAAATTGGACTTTGAGAGTGAGCTTGGGAGGGTTATTGCCTCCCTCTATACCTTGTCTTGGAGTCAAGGGATGTAGCTGGAGTTAAGTATACTCGCAACTGTCTTCCAGGGGGTGCTTGTCCAATCTTGTAGCGCGCACCAGGAGAGTAGTATCAGGAGTCCTGTCAGCCCTATGGTCTTTAACGTGGATCCTGTTGCCCAACTCATTTGTGGCTCATTGGAAGGAGCCAGTGCGTTACACAGAGCCACATTCTTGTGTGCCTTGGGTAACTTGATAGCCATAATTGTCATGACTTTCTGGGGGATGGGTAGCCTCAGGGTGGAAGATATGGAATGCTCCAACCAGGTCCATGCAATTAGTGCAATTGTGCGCCTTGACCCAACTATTTTTGTAGGCTGGATACCCTTTCCAGGCCAATAGATATTGGATGGAACGTCACAACTTCTGGGATGCCAGGATAGCCTCTACCTCAGCTTCTTCCTCATTATCAACAATGATTGGTTCTGGTTTCATGGGAATTGCACCCTTGAAGGGTGACAGCTGGGAAATATGGAAAACAGGGTGTTGCTTCCAATGCACAGGAAGCTTGAGTCAGAACGCCCCATTACCCAATACCTCCTCCACCAGATGGGGGCCCAAGCGTTTACTGGCGAATTTATGGGAAAGGGTTTTAGTTTTCAAATGATGGGTATCAAGCAAAACATAGGAACCCAGCATAAAAGTGTGACCCGGAAGCTGCTTACAATCTGCAAACCACTTGTAGTCAGCAATGGCTTTGGTAAAGTGTTCCTGCATTAAAGCTTAAGTCAATCAGATATGGGCAGCATGGTCTGTGGCAGCTTTTACCTCAGGCCGCAAGCATGGTCCAACCAAGAATGCCAGATTATAACCCAACGTTGCTTCAAAAGGGGAAAATCCTGTGGATGCGTGGGTCCTATTATTGTAAGCAAATTGAGCGAGGGGCAAGTCACTGGCCCAGGTATCCTGCACTGCTGTCGCATAACAACGCAGGTACTGTTTGAGAACTTGATTGACCTGCTCAGTCTATCCATCGGACTGAGGGGGATATGCTGTGGATTGACGGGGATATTTTCAGGATTGATAATAGTTCACTCCAGAATTGTGCAGTAAACTGTGAACCCTGGTCACTGATGATCTCCTGGGGAAGACTGAACATCAAAAACACATGGCGTATGAAAAGATGGGCAGTTTCTTCTGACTTAATTGTGGAAGCACAAGGGATAAAAAGGGAAAATTTTGTGAAATGACCCACCACTACCATCACTGCTGTGAACCTGTTAGAACAGGGGAGTTCAACAATAAAGTCCACAGACACTGAGGTCCATGGACCCTCCGCCTGTTGTAAGGGGTGCAGGAGGCCATTTTTCTCTGAGTGATCTGACTTAGCCCTGGCGCAAGTTACACAATCAGAAATTCAAGATGAGACCTCCTTTGTCAGTCCCACCCAATTAAAGGTTCGCTTGATCAAATTGGTGCATTTTTTATCAGGATGTCTGACCGTTGGGGGATCATGATGTGCACATAATACCTCCAAGCAAAGGGGTGGAACCCAGATGCGTGAGCAGAAGTAAATAAGCCCCTCATCTAAGGAGTATAGGGAGTTTTTATGACTTGAGTGAGCCAACTGCTCAACCAACTCCACGCCTCCATGGCAGGCCATTTGACTGCCTAAAACCTGAGCTACTAGTGGGGCGTCAGGAGCCAAAGTGATGGAGGAGACAACGGGGGGAACAATTGACAGGATCTGAGTGGCAGGAATCATGGTAATGAGATCCACCTCCTCTGGTTCTGAGGGACAATGGGCGGGACTGCAGCTTAGGAAATTGGAAAGTACATTGAGCTCACCTTTAATGAATTCATATTTAAAATTAAAGCTGCACAGGTCCCGATAGGTTCAGGCCTGCCAATGCACCAATTTTTGGGGTTTGCAGAAATACAAAAGGGCCTGGTGATCCGTGCGGACTATTAATTCATGGCGGGCACCCTGCAACAGATACCGCCAATGGGTTAATGCCCATGCAACAGCTGCCAGTTCTTTATCATAAATAGCCTAAGACTGTTCCATGGCTGTGAACTTTTGGGAGAAATAAGTGACCAGATGTTCAAGACCATCATGCTCCTGAAGCAACACCACTCCCACTGCTACCAACAAGGCATCACATGCAACAATATACAGTTTGGTGGGATCAGCGTGTTTCAAAATGGGAGGAGACATGAACACCTCCTTGATTGATTTGAACGCCTGCTGGCATTTGGGCGTCCAACAAAATGGTACATTTTTCCCAGTAAGGGGGTGGAGTGGTGTGGCCAACTGGTAAAGTGCTGGGGAAAATTTTTTTTAGAAAATGATGGTTCCCAAGAAACTCCAAAGTTGTTTCTGGGTAGTTGGGGTTGGCCATTCCCGGATAGCATCCAATTTTTTGGGGGGGATTGTGACACCATCTTTAAGAACTAGATTCCCTAGGAAAGTGACCTCCTCCTTGTAAAACTCACACTTAGAAGCTTTGAGTAACAAACCTGCTTTGTGCAAGGCGACCACCACCGCTTTCAAGTCAATGGCATGTTGTTTGGGGGTTGGGGAGTGAACCAGGATATCATCAATGTATGCAATTGCACAGGTAAACTGGAGGTCACCTAGTAAATTGTCAATCATCCATTGAAACATAGCGGGAGCATTCTTCAGCCCGAAAAGGCATAACACAAAATTGGAAAATGCCCCATTTTGTCCAGATTGCAGTTAACCATTCCTGCCCTTCCGTTACCCGAATTTGGTTGAAAGCATTCTCTAGATCCAGTTTAGAGAACACCCAGGATTTGGCGATTGCCTGATTGATTGTCTGCTCCAGAGGTAATGGGTAGGGATCAGTAACTATGATTTTATTTGGATGGCCGTAATCCATGCAGGGATGGAGAGAATCATCCGCTTTTTTGGTGAAGACAATGGGGGAAGTGATGGGTGAGGTCTCCTTTAACAACCAACCCTTTTTCAACATATCGTCCAACCAGGTATTGAGTGAAACTTCTTCCTCCGCTGTATGGGGATACAACGTGCAGTTGATGTTCACCAAATCCACAGTTGTTCAAAATCCACAATTGTATCTAGAGTGCTTTGGCGGGCGATCCACCTTTTCCATGTCAAAGATTCTCCAATATGGCATTAAATTTTCAGGGAAATTGGCTGGAATGCCCGCAGAGGTGACCAGGGTAGTGATAGATCTAGATCCTTGTATCTTTGTGAGGGTGTTGATCAGAGGGAATTCTCCCCCAAATCATCATTGGTAAACAACAACATATTAGACTCTAAATGAATCTTCACATGTTGTCGGTGCCACCATCCCACGCCTAACATCACCAGAAACACCAAGTTTGGCATTGCCAAAAAATGATCACAGAAATTGAACTGGTGAATTGAGAAGGGTACTGGTCAACAAATGACATATGAGGACTGATAAGCGGATGAGCCTACCATCACTGAGGAGCCTACATCCATTTCCAGTTTTAATGGTTGTGCCAAATCAACACTCATGAAGTTCCCCGCAGTTTTGGTATCCACCAAGGCCTCAAAGGAGACGTGATGAGAACCAACGCTAATCTTCATAGGCACTAAGAAGTAAGCATTGTTCTCCTTATTGGTAGTTGCGGATGAATCCCATGATACCGAAGAGATGGTGATGGGGTCCAAGGAAACCAGTGGGCAAATAGCCGCAGCAACTATGGGGTATGGTTTTGGAGTTATGAGTGTGGCAGGACAAATTTGGTCAGAGAAAATCTTCTTTACAACCTGGCTCAGTTGAAAAAAAGGAACCATTGCTGCGCTTATCCATGTGAGAAAGGCGGAAATAGCTAAGAGTAATGGTTGGTCAATTATGTCAAGCGAACAGCAAGTAAGAATTAGACTGGCCTGCCAGTCAGAGTGCCAGAACACCTGAACGGCAAACCAGAATGCCTGAGGCACTTCTGTTAATATGACAAGTATGAAACTGGAAAGGAATTTCACCAATGTTTGCCAGTGAGCCAGAATTTTGTATAGGCACAAGATAGCATACTAGATACTCATGGCCATGAGCCCTGGATGGGTGCAAGAATGTTGGCGGATAAGGTGGTTTAATTTTCAACATATAATAAAAACTAAATTTTGGGAAGGTTTTTTAATGGAAAATTTTAAAGGAAATTAATTGACCAACAATTTTCTCAGTGCTATGCAACTGATTAAATAGTAGTCAATTGGGGTAGTGACAAACTGGGATCAGGTCCTACAATTTCAACCTAACTGGCGAATTTCTCAGGAATGGGGGGTTTTGTTCCTTGAGAACTGACATTGCAAAATTTGGCAGTGGGCCAAGTCGCTGTCAGTTTGACCTCAAATATCCAAACCAGAGCTCAGTTATGTTTCTGACAGTTGGCATGACAGCATTTGGCCCAATGAGTGATGGGAACCCCTAAGGCCACCCCACATAGGAGTGGGTCCATTTGGTTTGGAATGGGTTTGGGGTTACCCAACCCGCCCATGCTTGGTCGCTGGACCGTTTGTTTGGTCAATGGCATCACATCAGCTGCAATGCCCAAATTGACAACAGAGGACTTCAAACCCTCATTGATGGCACCCAATGTTAGCTCTATTGGCTTATTGATTAAATTGGAGCCATCAGCTGTTCCAGCCAATACCTCAGTCTTCATGTCTATCCAACCATTTGAGTTTTGGGCATTGGCCAGGTTGCCACTCAAATTAGATTTGGCCAATTTCAATTCAGCAATTTCAGTGCAAATTTCACTAATTCCCCATAACAGTTCTGCCGAGGTGAGTGTGGGTACTGGGGGTGTGATCCAAAGTGGAAGGGCTATTACCCATCGCTTGTCCACTATGTGAGCGAGATCGCCCTGAGTAATGAGGGGTATCGCCATCCTCTTCAGTGTCTTTTTACTCAGGAATGGGAAGATGGCCCAATCAACAGCCAGAGGGCGTTCCCCAGGACTTACAGGTATCCTCCCATGGTCTAAGTTAAACTTATTTGATTGTACAGAAAACTTTTATCCCAATTCACTTTAACATAGTCATTGATAACCTAAAAACTATGCAATGTTTATTGTTAAAATGGATTAAAAGTTATATCACAGGGTGAAAGTTAAGCGGACCTGACTTAGAGGGAGATAGAGGTGAACTTTATAGCTAGCATGGATAATGATGGCTTTACAATTGGGCTATCACAGCTTCAAGTTCTATACCAAAATCAAAGCTTAAAAACCCATCATGAACCTAGTTTGCCATCAATGCCTCCCCAAGCTGAGTAAAGTTTAACTACTTTAACCTTCAATTCAAGAAGCATATAACTAAACCTATTTCTAACCATCTGATTGAGTGATAAAGCCTATCCATTTAAGGAGCTTAGGTGGGGGGATAGGAACTGTTAAAATTTATGGGTTTTAATTATTCTTGGCTGATAACCCCTAAATTAATTAACTGCACAGTTTTGGTGTTATGAAATTCTCCACATTGTCTGATAGTAATATGTATTCATTTGATAATAGTATGGAGACTATTATCCATAGTTGAATTAAGTACTAGTATTGGGTCCAATGCTTGACCAGTATTTCCTCTTAAAATACTTAAGATGTCCTCAATAGGGATTCATTCCCTTATACTGCCTAACTTGATCCATGCTCAGATCCTCATTTATAGTTTCTCTCTGGTGACACACAGTCAGCAGAAATCCCCAATTCAACTCAGTTTCTCTTCTCTGGATCCACACTCAGATCCTTACCCTTTATCCTAAAGTCTCCCAATTAAAGCACACTGCAATAATTTCCTTGGGAAAGAATAAAATAGAATGGTAAAGTTTCCTGTAAAGTATTTTTATTAAGTGAATTCTTAGGGGAATTTATGGTGGAAATTCAGCACCCAACCCTCAATTGACACCTCATTGATAAAATGGCAGCCGTTGCCATTGAATTACTTATTATTGTCTTATCAGCAATGGTCTTCCCCATCCTGGCTAGGATTCTGTCATTGGATATCCTCAAGACCTACAATAGAAAATCTGAAGATGTGTCCCTAACATTTTACTCTTGATCCCAGTGAACCAACCATATTTGGCAAGCAACCTGCTTAGGTAATGGGACTTGTTACCCATTAAGGCAGGTCATGAACCAACTGATTGATTCATTAGCTGCAGGTGGCATCACTTGCCTCACAACTTGATCCTTAAATTTCCAAATGGTCAGTGATAAAACCCAACTGATCCCAATTGGTACACCTAATAGTTAATCATCAATCAACTATCAGATGCCCCTATTTTGTTGGCAACTCTGTCTGATGAGATCTTAAGCATTCACCCGGATCAATCCCTGACAGATCTGACCCAGGCGAATTACCTAAAATCCCCTGAACATTGTTACCCCAAAATCAGGGTCAACTGATATCCAATTCACTTTGCTATAGGGAATTATCCCCTAGCGACCCCTGGTAATCTAGTCAGCTGGGAATATGGGTAAAAATTCCAACAGGAACCCATCCCACCATTTTGCTTTTAGTAGCAGTTACCCCCAACCCAACCCTTTCAATTGACCTTGCCAAAGCACACCTCAACTCCCAGGTTTTTAACTCAACCCACATTAAACCCCATCAAAGCTCCTTGATATCCTTGATAGTTTATACAGCTTAAGATATACAGTAGGAGGCTTCCACTTAAACGAACCCAACCCAACCCGGCAAGTTTAACTTTAATGGAGCAACAAGCATTGGCTACAGATAAAACAAGCCTAAAAGGTGGTAAAGGATCAGCAAGTTACGTAAGCTGAACCTGGTTTGTTGACTTCGAGGAGCCAATTGAGTAACCAGCTACCTCGCTAAACTTTAAAATTTTAAGCAAAATAGGTTAACTAGATTGGAGGGTAGAAACTAAGCGCAAAACTCAAATCATCCCTCAAGTTCCAAAAGATAACATCTCATTAATACTTCAAATACCTGCCCCCCTATTAAATGCCCAAATTCCCCATCTACACATTTTAAACCCTAGATTTATAACGTTTGACCGTTTGGGTTTATGCCGGCGTAAGAACTTAAAGGCGGTTGCCCTGGATGGCGGCGGCCCAACTCGGCAAAGGCTTAGCTTTACCGGGGGAAAGGCCGCCGCCCCGAACGAAGGTGGGTCCGCGGTTCTGGGCCGAGAGCAAAGGTTAAGGTTTATTTTTTTCCGCCGCGCTCCTTGATGGCAAGTTCGATCTTGCTGTTGGGGGGGACGTTGTAGGTGGCCAGGGAGTACACGTTCTTCGCGACTTGGGGGCCGAGGTTGGGGTTGGCGGGCTGGACGGTAATCTTCTGCTTGCTGGCGGGGAAGCCGAGCATTTCGGCGAGGCGGTCCTTGATCTGTTGGATGGTGGTGCTGGCGGGGAGATCCTCGAGCCACACCACCTGGCCGTTGAGGTTCCATTCCGGGCGGCTGGGGTCGTGCGGCACCTGGACCTGCACGCCGTAGGGGGCGGGGTGCATGGCGATCCATTGGGGCTCCGGGAGCAGCTGCGACAGCGGGTCGTCCAGGCTAAAGCGCTTCCCATCCATCGGGGGCCCGAAGGGGCCCGGCGGGAAGAAGGGCGCGGGAACCGGCGGCACGAACGGCGGCGGCGCAAAGTTGTACGCCGGGAACGGCGGGGGCGGGTTGAAGGGCTGGGGCGGGAGGGGGGGCGGCGGGGCCGGGGCGCTCGAGACCTTGCGGTGGAGGGCGGCGATCTGGTCCTCCACCGTTTTGGTTGGGGCTTGGGTGAAGCCATCGTAGACCGCCTTCGCCTTCTCGGCCTGCTTGCGCCGCTGGGCGTCCTCTTCGATCTTCTTGCCGATGCCCACCTCGTCGGACCCAAACAGATCCGAGCGGTAGGTTGAGAGCGTCTTGAGGTGCTTGGTGACATCGGCGCTCGACCCCACCAGGTTGGAGTCACGCTGGCGTTTCTCGAGGATCGCTTTCTGCTCCTTCCACTTGGGATCCAGCGACTCGACGCGGATGTGCTCGTCGATCTCCGACACCGGCAGGCTGATACCGCAGATGGGGCAGGCCTGCGTCGGCTCGGCGCCCGTCCTTGGGACCATGGCTTTGGGGATGTAGTCCTTGCGGATCTTCATGGGGGCCACCGGGGTCGGGGTGGGCCCCGGCTCGGATGGGGGCACCTCGGTCTCCTCTTTGACGGCGGCCTCCTCGTCCCAACGTTGAGCTTCGCCCGGCGGCTGGTTATACTCTGAGGTCGGTCCCATGGGGGCCACCTGACGCGTGGCCAGCGATAACCCCGCCAGGTCGTCCAGTTTGAGGGGAGGGGGGAGCTCCAGAGTTTGGTCCGTCTCGGTGAATTCGAGCGTCTGGACGATCACAAAGTCGTGCCAGTCGATCGCCGCATACGCCACTTTGGGGTTAGCTTATGAAGGACGGCTTACTGCGCTCCTGGTCCTCCTTGGCGGCCGCCTCCTTGCGTTTGGATTCCTCGTACAAAGAATACTCCACGCGCTTCATGACCCGCTCCAACGTCCGTTGCTAATTAGTTACCGAACCGGCGCACGCTTACCGAAGCCTTGTCTTGGCGGGCCTCATTCAGCCGGGCCAGGGTGAGCTTGGAGGGCAGCAGGACTGCAGAGTACTGCTCGACCAACCGGTTGAAACTGGGAAAGAGGGAGTGGCCCGGCCTCAGAAAATCAAACTGGTAGTTCCGGCTCTCGCGCTGGGTAAGGCCCGCTCGAAACTGGGGTCCATTTCGCGCCACGAACAATGCGGTGAGCTTGATGATATCCCTAAATTGGGCGGGTAAGTCGGACCCTAACGTGGGCCCCAAGAGAAAGGGCATCTTAGCTGGACTTACAGATCTTGGGCAGAGATGGGTGGCAAGTCCAGTTTGAACTGAAAGGGGGGTGGCGGCGGAGGGATCGGCTTGGGCTGAGGCGGGGTTGGCGCCAAAGCTGCGGCCACCTGAGGGGGCAGAGGGGCGGGAGCAGGCTTAGGGAACGAATCTACGTAACATAAAGGGTTAAACTGACCAAACGACCTGCGAAAGCTCACCTTGAAGCTTGGGGTCCAACAGGATGGCGGCGTTCCGGCTCACCTCGTAGCGGTAATAGGCGTAATAGGGGTCCCCGGGGTTCAGGAACGAGAACTGGGGATTATCGCGCTTCGACTCGCGGACCTTGTCTTCGAAAGCCTTATCGTTGCGCGCGACGAACGCCGCGGTGCGGTCGATGATTTCTAAACGTTACGTCAGCCCCAACTTGAATACAACGCCGGCCAAAAGTCTCAACCCGATTTATAGAAGTTACACGAGAAAAAAGGCTGGAGCGAGCGGGGTCGAGCACGCCGAAGCTTGAAACCTCGGCTGGCCGCCCGCCACCAGCCGGCGCTTAAGCTCAATAGGTTCCATTTAAAGGGTCAAAAGCCGGCGCTTATTTAAACATGCGTTACCCAAAAGCGCCGACCATCCAATCAAAGGATGATAAGTTAAAATGTGTAATGAACGTAAACTGGGGCGGTAAAAAAGCTTACTTCGAGTATCTTGCGGTGGGTAGATGAGGGTAGGGGGCTGGTTCTGAAGCACCTCTTCCACCGCCGGGGTAGCATCACTTCCGACTAGGCTCATCTCGACCATCGCAGTCTAACTGAGCAATTAAGTTGACACCCCGGTTTTAAGTTGAATAGCTTTAATGAGTCAAAATTAAACCAGGTTTTACGTAACCTCTACCCTTCCCACACTTAAAAACCCCAAATTCTTTAAAGGTGTTGGGTTTAGATTTTATCCGTACAACCGAATCGGATTGAGAACGTTTTCGAGTTTATATCGGTAAGTTACGCTCAAGTCGGATTTGGAAGTCCATCGCGTCAAACTTCGAACTTGCCCAGTTTAACTTCAAAGTTATATCCGCGTTATCATCTCAGGATCCCGTTAACGCTTAGTCAACCTGTTAGCCAATCAAGCAAACTTGGAGGTGGTTCTGACTTGATACTTTGACTGAAACCTCTTATATAAATTTAACACTCCAAAACTTTCATCCTTAAAATTGCAAGTCTATATTTAAACCTACCTTAACTCAATAAGCCCCAAGTTTTAACGGTATCCGACTAGCTTAGACATGGCAGTTGACATGAGGCGTATAAAGTTGCCTAGCAAGTTCAATCCCAATAAACTCTACCAGTAGGCAATTTAGTCACATTGGAGTTATATACCAACTTTCATTCCAATATCCGATAGCATAGAGACCATAGTCTAATCTCTATAATGCCAGAGCCAAAAATGATCTTTATAGGCTTCAATCCTCCCTCACTAAGATTTTGACTCCTTGTTCATGTAACTTTGGGCTCCACCCATCTCTCTGGACCATTAGCCTTACCCTTCAAGTTCAGAGTTTATGGTTCTATAGCAAAGCACTTTCAGGAGAAGGATGACTAGGACCATACAGTAGATAAATGCTGGTTGATGGTATACCCTATGAACTTGTAGATCCTGCCATATCCCATGATTTAATTATGAAAACTAATTGCAAGGACTAGGAGGAGTGTACCAAGGCAGAAGGGATGAAGTTGACTGCCCTCCCTGATCTGAAAAATACTTAGACCAACGCTAAGTAGTGGCCAAGTAGGCCCAGGTTGGTTCTAAAGGTGTGCATGATGGGGTGATAGTCAAATTCACCCATGAAGTTGAGTTTTACCTGCTATAAAATTAATGAGGGTAGGATATTGCATTTTAACATAAAATGGAGATTTGAGCCCAATTTTATTTACCATAGTACCCAATATGGAGAAATTTTGACTGCAACCAAAAAACCCAAGTTTGGGATTACTCAAGCTACAGCACCACTGCCGATGGTAAATTGTTTTTACTGGGCATAATAATTCAGTGCTACAGTAAGATGGTTGTAACAACCTTACTCAATTTTTATATTTATTTTATTAAGGCAGATATCCTTGTTATCATCTCACTTAACAAACCCTTTATATTTACATCTTTTAAAATAAGTTTTCTATGTTACTTTTCTGAAGGCCTCCCTGAAGAGAACTCATTTCATAGAGATGTCAACTGTAATGGACAAGTTTGTCTCATTCATTACATTCCAACTCAGATTTGGATTTTCTGAATCTGAGTTGGATTGCTTTGAAACATTTTTGGTTTGGTTGTTTTGGACACTGGGTTGTGCCTCACCTGAGCTGTAGATTAGTCTTGTGTGAGCCTAATCAATAGCTTGGGTGAGGTCCCTGAAGTGTGCCTTTATAAGGAGTGCTAGCACCTTCTGAAGTTGACTTTAGAATTCTATGAGGACCCTAGCATTTCCCTTCATGTTGCATTCTCAGTTGCTCCCCAGACAAGCTCTGGTCAGCGGGCACCTTTGGTTTTTATGTTCCCAAATAAAAATAGAGGATGTTTGGGGTTTGCATACCTCACATACCTGTGGTCTTTTTTTGGGTGTTTCCATTTTGAGGAAGCTTTCTTGTGGTTGGGTTGGACCAACCACACAGAGGACTTTTATAGCCAACCAATGAGAGGTGAATGTTTGGCTGATTGTTGGTGCCCCAAACCTCTCCCTACTCAGTTAGGCCACTTTGGTTGCTTGTCAGTGCACCAAAGCAATATATAAAATTATGGTGGTCAGAACTGGGGTTTTTCCAGTCCATTACATCAACAACTTCAGTGGTGTTTTAGTCCTCCTTTCATTATTAGGTTATTCTCTGAGTGTCTGAGTGGGTAATTCCAGTCCCCTCTCTGGGAACTGGAGGGTTATAGGCTCTCTCCTGAAAGGCCCCTTCTCCCCTTGCCACATCCCTCTGTCAGAAAAACAGTTGTTCAATTAGTACGTAAGAATAGTTCAGAGGGGAATAGCTCCTATTTTCATTTTACTAAAGGCCTATCCAATTCTCAGTGAAATCCAGCCTCTCAGAGTAAGGTGATTACTCCCACTCCTCAGCCAAACAGGCCTACAATTACTAATAGAATTATGATGAATTACCAACATAATCCAGGGAGCCACTCAGAAACCCCTCACATCCTACCTCCAATTTAAATCAAACTCTACTGCGGAGAATGGGCCTTTTATAGGCCTGGAGGGGGTTACACCAGGTGAAACTATTTTCCCCCACAGTAATTGGCTAAAATACATCAAACAATTACCTCACAGCCTTGTTTTTCTACTCTTGACACTCCATTGGCCATTCTGATAAGGCAAGGTGAATTTCAAGAGATCCAATAGGTCAAACCTCCATATTTCCTAAATAGACTCAAAGCTAATAATGGATTATTCATCTATCTTGCTTCAAGCCTCAAGTTCATCTAAATACTAAGCAGCACAATTGTAAGAGGGTTCACATTTTAATCCCCTCGCCACAACCAAATAAAAATAAAAAATAAAAAATCTAACTTTTAGTCTAACTTATAAGTGGTATTACGATTTAGTGGTATAAAACCCCCTTTTATTTTTTATTTTGGCAGTTGAGATAAACTTCTCCTGTATTATTGCTGAAATCAGGGATAAATTAGCACCTGCAAGCACACAATCCATCCTGATCCCAACAAGTGGTGCTCACTACAGGGGTCCTGTACACCACAAGCATACTATCAAAATTAAGGGCGTTCAAGTGAGTACTCCTCTTCCCCCTTCCATTGAAATAAACCAAGGATAGTTGTTCTTGAACAGCAACTAGCCAGCGATTTGTCACGGCTTAAAAAGCTCAAACAGCATCCCTTTAAAAATTCCTTTATAGATAAGTTCATTCCTGGTGAGGGTAGCGTTGCTTCATTTATATATGTCTATGAATCTGCCATGCAAGATGTGACTGACCATCAGAAAATTCAGCACATCCTTCCACATTTAAGTTACCTGGCACAAGGTATGATGGTTCCTCATATGGACACTCTGCACACCTGGCCGATGTTAAGGAAGCTCTGATAACTGGATTTAACTCCAAGAAGAGTCTAAACAGGGAAAAAGGCCTTTATGCGCCTTAAAATGTATGATGGCGAATGGATCACTGCCTTTGCTGAGTAATTTTACCTTGCTGCCCAGAGGTTGTCTTTATCTAACATGCTAAGCCTGAATGATGCCATCACTGCCATGTTAACTGGGTTAGCTTCTCAAACTTCTTTAGCTTGGCATATCATATTAGTGAAGTGCAACTTTGAGAATGTCCATGATATAAAAGAGGCCTTGTTAGAAGTTGCTGATTTTCATACCAGTGTGACAACAAATGAAGCTGTGGTGAGCCCCCAGGTTCAGACCATTGAGGAGTTCTCAACTGAAACCCCATTGAAGGTGGCTTTGACCCCTATGCTGGTCACTACTATGAGACCAGCACCTGCGATGCAGCTAAAACCAGATCTTCCTCCGCCCAGACAGCCTGAGGTTCTCAAGATAGTAAGTCAGAGTGCATCATCGTTAATGGGGCAGCGCTTCCTGCCCCCACCTTGCCACCAAGATCAGCTTGTTTCAAAAAATAAACATCTCCAAGTGGTCCCAAATCCTGCTCTTAAGCCCAAAATTCTCTCTCAGTTGACATTTGCCCCCATCAACAATAGTGTCATACATTTGCCCTATAGGCTTAAATAAAAGAATTTTTTGGGTCAAAATCATCTGAAAGGGGAAAGGTTAAACATTTATAAGTTTGTGACAATAATCAGATTGATTCAAGTAGTAATAACAATTTTATTGGCCAAAAGACCCTGGCTAATTCTTGATGTGACCTCACAAATTGGGGTAACACTGTTACAAATACTAAATGGGCAATTAGCACGAAGTTGGGCAGCCAAATTGCCCTGACCACATGAGGGAACTTGGGGAGTCCATTGGAGGTTTCTCCTCCAGCCACGTCCAGTTCCATTCAAACACCTAAGTGGGGACCACCCCCTTTTATAGGCTTGGTGGAAGTCCCCATGATGCAATAATTTTAGCTAATGGGATTGACTGAAATATATTAAATTGTTACCCCACAGGTATGTATTGCCTAAAAACAATTCCCCATCCAACGTTCAGCTAAAGTGAAGCGAGTTTTCTAAGCTTCAATAGGCTAAATCCCATATTTTCTAATTTGGATCATACTAAGCTGTTCCAAACTTACCATTGAATACCCTTTATTTTCAATACAGTTTAAATACTGAACGTTCAGATATTGAGAGGGTTCATTATTTCCCCCACGCCAACACTAATAAAACTTATAAAAACCAAATTTTTATTTATGAGCGTTTTTTAGTCTTTTTATATATATACTGGTTGTAAAATCCAGTGGTAACCAAGAACCAGTGAGCATAAAAAAGCTGGATTCCCACAAAGTGGTGCTCATAACAGGGGTACCCTGTACACCACAATAATTAACTAAATCAATGGAGGCTTTTAAAGTGAGTAACCCTCCTTCTCTTATCCTTCCAACTGAATAAAGATTAGCTTCCCTGGAAAAGCAACTCATCAGCGCTTTATCCCATATCAAAGATCTTGAGCAGCGCCCCTTAAAACCCCCTCTTAAAGACAAGTACACCCCCGGTAAAGGGAGCTTTGCTTCCTTTTTGTATGTTTATGAATCTGCCATGCATGGCGCAAATGATAAGAAAAAATTCAGCACATTCTTCATTTTTTAAGTTACTTGGCGTAAGAGATGATAGTTTCTTACATGGATAATCTGCATACCTAAGCGAGGTAAAAAAGCTCTTTTGGCTGAATTAGGTTCAAAGCAGAGTCTTAACAGGGATAAACAGGCCTTTATGCGCCTTAGCATGTTTGAGGGCGAACCAACTGCTGCCTTTGCTGAGCGATTTTACCTCACTGTATATAGGTTGTCAACATCTAACATGCTAACCCTGGATGGTGCTATCACAGCCATGTTAACTGAGTTAGCTTCTCAACCCTCTCTCACCAGGCATATCATTTCAGTGAAACGCAATTTAAAAATATCTGCGACATAAAATAGACTTTGTTAGATGTTGCAATATTTCATTCATGTGCAACAACAAATGAAGCTGAGGTGAAACCTTCAGTTCTAACCATTAAGGAGCTTTCACATGTAGAACCGTTGGGGGTAAGCCCACCTGTGCCTATCCTTTCAGTGAAACCTGCTTCTTCCATGCGACTTAAAATAGATATCACTCCCTCCTGTAAATCTGAGTTTTCCGCTGTGCCTTCCCCTCCAGCCAAGCTGGTAGTTGCGCGCCCTAAGAAGGTAGCTACCAAACCTCATGTGAACGTCTCCCCTACCTCAATTGTGCCCTTTCCAGTTGTTGAGAATACTCTTGAGGATGAATCTGAGGGGAGTTACGATGACATTGATTACTATATATTGGAAGCACCTGCAGAAGTGGATGTTTCTGATCATTTGAACGCTGGAGGAGTAGACAAGACCACCATACCTGAGGAAACGTACTCAGCCAAACTTTAGGGTGTCCAATTGTCATTGACACTGTTAGCGATGGCAATCATTCTTAGCTGGCTTGATTTGACCTCTTCAGCGGATCCATACCATGAAATCCATCCTGGATAGATACCCTGAGACTTCTTGTAAACTAACCTCCACTTTCAGGCTCAAAGAGGTCTTGGCCCTGTCTCCTAACTTTGGAGGCACACTCACCAAGGTTGAAGTGGTCATTTAAAAGTCCAGGTGATGGCCATACTGGATGCTGGATCCCCAGTTAGTGTAATTTCCTCAAAGCACATCAAAAAGATAAATCTAGCGCCTGACTTGGAGTACAATCAAAAATTTGAAACTGCAGGCCTGAATAACAACCATCCCATTATGGCATACTCTTCCCTTTCCATTTGAATTGGGAAGCTTATCTTTTCAGCCCCTGCTGTGGCTTTGGACAACACCTATGATATGCTCATAGGTACCCAGTTTATGATTGAGTATGAGGGAATTATCAACTTAAAGCAAGGTGTCCTCTCATTACTCAACTATGAAGTCCCTTTAGTATTTTCCAATAAAGATTACAGTAAAAACGAGTACTCTTGCTTGGTTGAATACCCCTTTTCTGCTTGCCTTTGCACTATTCCACATCTGGGCATAGCACAAAGAAATTGCCCAATTCAGTGGATGCCATCAACGGTATCCCTTTCTATGCTGCAGACAAGGTCTTGATTAATTCTGGTGATCAACATGTAGTGGACACAAAAATCATGCTTCAAATCCCTCACCACTATTTGTTTCACCTCTTAAGTCTTGAGGGTGTTAGCCCTTTGGAGCCTCAGGTATCGCCTGGGATGTTAGACCCAGCCTAACAGAGGCCTGTTACTATTCTGCTGGGAAACTTCACCGTCAAGGACATGGTTATAAGAAAACACCAGGGGATTGGCTGAGGCTTATTAATACTGGTAGAGGACATTGTACGTATCCACTACCTTGGCTCTATGACGGATTTGGGATTACCCATGGATAACCTGGTATGTACCTTACCCAACGTCCATATCTCGGATGAGTTGACCCCAGATGAGCTGGAAAAAGTTCATACTTTACTAGATGAATATAGCAACTTATTCTCGAAGTCAGATACTGATTATGGACATATGAAGGGTTGGAACCAATCCATCGATGTGGGTGATGCCTGCCCTATTAGATCCAAACCTTATTGTAAATCAAAGGTGGAAGAACAGCAGATGTGGATGGAGCTCTGGCAGTTATTAGATGCAGGGTTACTAGTTCCATTACAAAGCCCTTGGTCTTCCACACTTTTGATAATTAAAAAGAAAAATGAAGGTCATTGGATAGTCATGTATTACCTCATATTAAATAACCTCACAAAAAAGGATAGCTATCCTATCCCCCATATTAATGACGCCCTATCACAACTCTCTGGATCTAACTTCTTCTCCACAATGGACTTGGCTAGTTGCTATTGGCAAATGGACCTTTCTCCTCAAGATCAGGAGAAATGCGCTCTTATTTGCAATGAGTGTCTCTTCCAACCCACCCAATTACCTCGAGGGTTGTGCAATGCAACTGCAACTTTACAACACGCAATTGATTACAATTCGCAGGACCTGAAGTTAACTTGTGTCATCATCTATCATGACATCACGGTGTTCTCAAAGACCTTCAACGAACATCTTGATCACTTGAAGGAGTTATTTCATTGGTTACATAAGTCAAATATTAAGTTGAAACCCTCAAAGTGTACCTTCTTCCAAAGGAAATTGGATCGCCTTGGCCACTACATTTCCCAAGAAGGAATCCAACCTATACAGGACAAGGTCAAAGCAATCTCAAAAATGCCTTCCCCTAAAAATCTACAGGTTATTCTGGTATTTCTAGGGATGATGGGGTATTATCATCAGTTCATCCCTAAGTTCACCAAACTCAGCGAGTCCCTTGTCCGCCTATTAACCAAGAATACCCCTTTTCATTGGGGGTGCTGAACAAAAGGTCGCTTTTGAGACGCTGAGGCAACTGCTACAACAACGTCCTATCCTATGACACCCAGATTGTAATAAACCCTTTATCTTGTTCACCAATGCCTCTGACTATGCCATTGGGGCCATTTTAGCCCAATTGGATGAAAAAGGTGTAGATCATCCTGTATCTTATTTTATTAAGATGCTATCAAAGGCAGATAGCAACTACAGTGTAACAGAGAAGAAGTGCTTGGCTATTCTGTTAGCTGTAAAGTACAACCGCCCTTTACTATATGGGAACACCTTCACTGTGGTTATGGATCAATCTTCATTGAAATGAGTACAGAACATAAAGCATACTATTGGCTTGTTAGCTCGCTGGGTTCTAAAGCTCCAGCGTTATGACATGAAGATTGAACACTATGCTAGAACCTGTCAATTGAATATTGATGGGTTGACTAAGTTGCCAGTTCTTCACTTAGTAATAGCGAGGCAGAGAGGTTATATGACCTCTTAATGACCCCCAATGAATGGGAGGATGAGGATGAGCCTGTACAGAAAGTGTTGTCCTGGCACTCCTGCATCACCAAAGTTGAGAGCGGGAAGTGTATAAGCAGATGAGGACAAATTGGCTGCCTTACCTTCAGCCCTTGGAACGCATACCTGCTATCCTGAAAGCTCACACCACCCTAGGACATGGAGGATCAAAGAAAGCCTATGAGTGGATTAAGGAACAGTACTATTGGGAAGGGATTATATAAACCATTGTTGAAGTCTTGAAAGCCTGCTTCCATGTAAGAAGCAATCCAATTTCATGACTAAATACCAATATCAACCAACTACCCCTCAACAACCGTTCCACACCATCAGCTTAAACGTAGTAAGTCCCCTCCCACAGACTACTGGTATAGTTAATTTATCTTAGTAGCCATTGACCACTTTACTAAGTCAGTTGAAGTCGTGGCTCTCCTTGCCCAAATGGCCAAGGCCACAGACACGTTTTTACTTTAACACATTTTTACTTGTCATGGATGTCCTCAAGTACTACTCTGTGACAATGATAAAAACTTTACCTCCATAGTAGTCAATCCTGGTCACTTCCATGGGAGCCCAACAACTTTTCTCAGCTCCATATAATCCATTTACCAATGTGACAGTGGAGAGAGCAAATGGAACCTTGGTCTCCATACCACGAAAAATAACCTCCTCTGATCCACTTCACTGGGATCAATTCTTACCCAGCGCTCTTATGGACTACCAGATTATCACCAGATTTTGAAAATGTCCCCATTTCAAGTCTTGTATGGGCGGGAACCTGAAATACTTGCCCTCTTAGCTAAAAATGTATTCTCTTCTTAAGTTGAGGAACCTGAGAGAGCATGAGAAGATTGGCTCAGCGCATCATCCAACTCCAATCTGAGTCTATGACCGATTTAGCTAAAATGGTGACAAAAGAAGGGCATGCTGCTAATAAGCTCCAAACTTCCTATCTACATTCCAATTGTCTGAACTGGTTCTGTATTACCATAACTGCATCACTTCTCAAAGTGGTAAGCTTGGGACAATCTGGGAAGGCCCTTTCGTCATCACCTACAAGAGAGGTGCAGAGTACTCTATCACATCCTTGAATACATGGATTATCATTAACTGGGTACATGGCCGCTTCCTACGGCCCTATTATCCCCCAACATTCTTGAGGGGGTGATGTCAGACATTAGCTCTCTAGGCTTAAAGAAAAGAATGTTTTGGGTCAAAATCAGCTGAAAGGGGGTAACGTTGGATATTTACAAGTTCAAAACAATAATAATATCAATTTAAGTAGTGATAATAATTTTATTGTCCAAAAGACCTTGACTGGTTCTTGGTGGAACCCCACAAATTGGGGTAACATTGTTATAAATACTAAACGGGAAATTAGCACGAAGTTGGGCAGTCAAATTGCCCTGACCAATTGAGGGAACTCGGGGAGTCCATTGGTGGTTTCTTCTCCAGCCACGTCCAAAACCATTCAAACACCCAAGTGGGGACCACCCCTTTTATAGGCTTGGCGGAGGTCCCCTAAGGTGCAATAATTTTAGCTAATGGGATTGGCTGAAATATATTAAATGTTACCATACAGGTATGTATTGCCTAAAAATAATTTCCCATCTGTTGTTCAGCCAAAATGGAGCGAGTTTCTGAGCTTCAATAGGCTAAATCCCATCTTTTCTAATTTGGATTATACTAAGCTGTTCTAAACTTACCATTGAATTCCCTTCAACCCTGATACAGTTTAATGTATGAATAGCCAGATATTGAAAGGGTTTTTTTCATAATGCAGATACTATTTTTTTTTTAGTACTAGATGGTCTTAATGCAGATACTATTAAAAAAAACCAACTTTTATTTATTAGTGTTTTTAGCCTTTTTATATATAAACCAGTTGTGGAATCCAGTGGCAGCCAAGCAGAATTGAGCATAAAAAAGCTGGATTCCCAAAAATGGGTTAAAAGCCAGGTTGCTCAAACTAAACCACCTTTATCCCCAAGGCTAATAGCCCCTGATCAACCCAAAATTAGAGTAATTAAAGCATCCAACTACATGATGCTATCTCCTCAGCCAACTCTAATCTGAAACCTGCAGCCATGAAGAAGCTCATAACTCTCCCTTCAGTGACAGTCGCTCCCAATAACCATGGGCTCATGAACAAGGCTGCTCAAGCTAAGCTTCTTGTTCCTCCAATGATCATTGCTATGGATGGCCCTGCAGCTATTAAATTTATGGCTTCCTCCTCCAACCGCCCTTCTAGCATCCACCCAATGTGTGTGGACACCCCTTCTGATGATGAGTCTGAAGGGGGTTATGAGGACGTTGGTTATTATGTCCTAGGAGCCCTTGTTGAATTATGTATACTGGATTGGATTAACCCTGAAAAGTTAAACAAAGTCCTTTTCCTTTAAGAAACCTAAACTTAATCAAGTTCTGGGGTGCCCTGAGGTTATTGATAATTCTAGAGATGCTGACCAGGTTATTGCTTCACTGAAGCAACTAATTAATCATGTTCACACTCTAAAGTACATTAAAATAACTATCCAGAGACAGCTAAAAAGCTTGCCTCTACTCTCCATCTTAAGAAAGTATTAGCTCTCCCCCCTAACTTTGGCGGGACCATAACTAGGGTAGAGGTCGTTAATAAAAAGTCCAGGTTAGAGCTATCTTGGACACTGGATCACTCGTGAACAGTCTCTCTTCCAAGCTGATCAAAAAGATTAAGCTGGCTCCTGATCTTGAGTGTACACATGAGTTTGGAACGGTGGGTCCCAACAACACCCGAGCTATTGGAGCCTACTCCTCCTTGTCATTTTAATTAGAAAGCTCATATTGTCAGCTATCGCCATGGCCTTGGACAATAATACTTATGACATGCTATTGGCACACAGTTTATGATTGAGTATGATGGCATAATCAACATGAAACAGGAATACCTCTCCCTACTCAGTTATGAAGTCCCTCTACACTTTACCAATGAAGAACCTAATAAAAAATAATACTCCTGCTTAGTTGAATACCGTTCCTCTGCTTTACCTATTATTCTACACTACCTCCGGATGCAACACAAAAAAGTTGCCTAATTTAGTGGATGCTTCAGAGGGCAAACCCTTTTATGCTTCAGAGGAAAGAGTAATCAAGGTTGAACAACAGGTGATCTCTACCAACATTACGCTAAAGATCCTCTGAGCCTGTCTGCTGCACATAACTAATATTGTTGGAATGAGCTCTTTAGAACCCTGGGTGCTGCCAGGTATAATAGACCCCACCTAACAACGAACCATTAATATCCTATTGAGGAACCTACTAATAAACCCATCATTGTCAAAAAACATCAGGAGATAAGGGAAGGTCTGCTAATTCCCCTCAATGAGATTGACAGCGTCCACTATATTAGGTTAATGTTCTATATAGGTTTACCGACTGACCAGTTGGTGTGTAAGCTGCCTAACCTCCACATTTTGGATGACCTAGCCCCAGATGAGTTTAAAAAGGTTCATTTTCCATTGGATACATATGGTAATATTTTATAAACCAACAAGGATTATGGGCATATGAAGGGATGGAGCCACACCATTGATGTTTTTGATGCCCAACCTATTTGATCTAAACCTTACTGTGAGTCTAAGGTTGAAGAGCAGCAAATGAAGGTTGAACTCAAGCAGCTATTAGACGCTGGGTTATTAGTACCTCCCAAAGCCCTTGGGCGTCTCCTCTCTTGCTGATCAAAAAGAAGAATGGAGGTTATTGGGTAGTGATGGACTATTATAAACTGAATAACCTAACTAAAAAGACAGATATTATATCCCCCGCATAGATGAGCCCTTGCACAACTCTGGCTCAAATTCTTCTCAGCCATGGATTTGGCCAGCGGATATTGGCAAATAGATCTTTCTCCCCAAAATCAGGAGAAATGTTCTGTCATTTGCAGTGAAGGCTTATTTCAGTCTACCCGCTTACCCCAAGGGCTGTACAATGCGCTGGCATCCTTCCAACATGCAATGGATCCCATTATGCAGGACCTTAAGCTAAGCTGTGTGATCTTCTATCTTGATGACATCATCATCATTTTTTTGCAACGTTCACTGATAATCTTGCTCAATTAAAAGAAGTATTTCAACGACTGCAGGCTTTTTAACATCAAGTTGAAACCTTCAAATGCACCTCTTTCCAAAAGAAGCTAGTCTTCCTTGGAAATGCTATCACCCAAGAAGGGATCCAGTCTCTACAAGACAAGGTAGAAGCTATCTCTAATATGCCTGCCCCTAAGAACCTCTGGGACATTCAGGTATTT
Organism: Massospora cicadina; assembly: GCA_022478985.1. NCBI lineage: Eukaryota > Fungi > Entomophthoromycota > Entomophthoromycetes > Entomophthorales > Entomophthoraceae > Massospora > Massospora cicadina. The sequence goes on along the minus strand of JAKSZP010001470.1, from coordinate 80,366 downwards.
CTGGGTATGATGGTGTATTACCATCAGTCATTTTAAAAGTCTGCGCAGCTCAGCGAGCCTCTCATCTGACTATTGTTTAAGAACACCCCTTTTTATTGGGGTACAGAACAAACAGCCGCGTTTGAGACGTTAAAGAAATCGCTTCAGCATCGCCACATCCTAAGTCACCCAACTATAAGGAACCCTTCATATGGTTCATTGATGCCTCAGACTATGCCGTTGGAGCCATCCTGGCCCAATTGGACAGTAATGACGTAGATCATCCTGTCTCCTACATCATCAAGGTTTTTTCAAGAGCTGAACTTAACTACATTGTTACAGAGAAAGAGTGCTTGGCTGTATTACTAGCTGTTAAAAATTACCGCCCTTTCCTATATAGCACTTCATTCACTGTGATTACTGACCACGCCTCCTTAAAAATGGCTACAAAGCCTGAAGGATCACACTGGACGGTTGTCCCATTGGGCCCTCAAACTTCAACAATATAATATAATATTGAGCACTAAACTGGGACGTATCATATGAATGTGGATGCTTTGACTCAGCTGCCTATCCTTTATCTGGACAATAGCAAAGTGGAGATATTACATAATCTCCTTATGACCTCCAAGGCCTGGGACGATGAGGATGACCTCATCCAGAAAATGCTAGCATGACACTCCCACAACACTAAGGTGGAGAGAGGAAAGTTATATAAGCAGGTAGAAGTAAATTGTCTGCCCTATATGCAACCTTCATAATGAGTACCGGTGACCTTGGACGCCCACTCTACCCTTGGGCATGTTAGAATGAGGAAGACGTATGAGTGGATCAAGGAATGGTACTATTGGGAGGGCATCATGGAATCTATTATTGAAGTTTTTGATTCCTGCTTAACATGTAAAAAGCAAAATCTGCTTCAAGATCAAATACCAATACCATTTCAATAGCCCTCAGCAACCTTTTCACACGATCAGTCTAGATGTGGTAGAACCTCTACCCCAAATTATCAGTTGGAATCATTACATACTGGTAGGTATTGGCCACTTCACAAAATGGATCAAAGCAGTTTTTCCCTGCCCAAACCGCAAAATCTACCTCCACTTTCCTCCACCAGCATATCTTCACTCGCCATGGATGTTCCCCAAGTCCTCCTCTGTGACAACGGAAAAAACTTCACCTCTAGAGTGGTCAAGATGCTAGCTACTTCTATGGGGGTCCAACAGCTTTTTTCAGCCTCCTACAACCCCTCTACCAATGGAACCGTTGAAAGAGAAAATGGAATCCTGGTTTTCATATTACAAAAAATGGCTAGCTCTGAACCTCTCCACTGAAACCAGTTTCTTCCTAGTGCTCTTATAGATTATCACATTAGCTACCATCGGATTCTCAAAATGTCACCACTCTGTTTTCTATATGGGTGACAACCTGGGGTACCCGCTCTATCAGACAAAAACATCTTTACTGGTAATCCCAATGATTCTGACAAGTCCATGAAGAGGTTGGCCCAGCGCATTATTCAGCTACAATTAGAGGCTATGGCTAACTTAGCTAAAATGGTCACTAAAGAGGAAAAACTGCAAACAAGTTCGGGCCTCCCTTGCCCACCTTTCAACTCTCTTATTTGGTACTATACTACCATAATTGCATCACAGCTAGGAGTGAGAAGCTTGGCTCCATCTGGGAGGGACCTTTTATATTCATTATAAGAGGGGCGATGTATACTCTATAAAGTCCCTTACTACCAGAGCCACAATTAACTGAGTTTATTATTGGTTTCTCCTCCCATATTCTCCCCCAACATTCTTGAAGGGGGTAATGTCAGACAAATGGTTGTTTGATTAAAAAGTAAGAATAGTCTAGAGGAGAATAGCTCCAATTCTCTTTTTTTTAGTACTAGATGGTCCCAACCCAAGGGGGATTCATCGATGTTTATTGAATTACGCCTGGGCTCCTAAGAGCCTGAGGCGAGGGAAGGGAGGGAGGAGGCATCAAGGAGGGGAGGGGGGTTTGCGCGCCAGAGCCGTGCTGCAGTGACAAATGAGCGGGGAGGGTTGGCGACATAGTGCAGACCTTCAGGGCCATCTCAAAGTGTACCTGAAAGTGGGTGATCATATGTGAAAGGGTCCACACCTGCTGGTCAAAGGCAGCACGAAGGAAGGATTTATGGATGGTCCAGATGGCTGTGGCATACGCGAGTACACAGAGGGGTCGGTGGCAACCTGGCAATGTCTTCTCGAACATGAAGTCTTGCACAGGGTGTCCAGACCAGGGCTGAGCATGGAGGAGCGCGCGGGCCTTTGGCCAAAATGCGGCGACACCTGGGCAGGTGAAAAAACGATGGAGGTGGGAGTCAATAGGCTCCGCACAGCGGGACAGCTTCAGTGCTGGAAGGTAGGGCCAGTCCGGTCCCCTGTCCTGTATGAACAGTGGAGCACCCTACATAAGGTGTTGGACACCTTTGCTGACAGGATGGGGTGATAGACGTCCTTCCAAAATTTCTTAAGGTCAAATCTCACGGAGGGAGGGAGGAGCTCAAGGAGTCTTGGGCGGATGGGAGGACGATCTTGGGGGTTGGAGGCGAGTTGTGACAACTTGTCCATTGTGCACAATTGCATGGCGATGGGGGCTGAGGCTAGGGCCTTCCCTTCTGTATGGGAAGGCATGGTGGATCCACGCGCCTACTCGTTTCAGGGCGAGGAGAGCCTGGTTCCAGTAGGGGGATGAGGATGGTTTCAGGCGATGGCCTGGGTGGTTTGTGAGCCACTCCCCTAATGAGGTCAGAGATGCTCTAGGAAGACTCAGAGCTGCTGACACTGACTGGCGGAGGGCGGGCGCCCATTGGGGCATGGAGGTCGCGTCCCAGCAGACAATCGGCCATAGGAACTTCAGGAAGATTGTGGTGGCGTGGGATCGCGTGTCCAGAAGCCCTAGGCCCCCTTCATTGCAGGGTTGGGCATTGGTTGAGAGGGCCATTGGTGGATGGTTTGAGCCCCAGATCCAACAGCGGAGGAGTACATTGAGCCGCGTATAAAAGGCATCTGTGAATGAGCAGACGTGCGCTAGGAACCAGACTTTGGAGAGGAGGAACACATTGGCCATCAGAGCTCAACCCTGGGGGTAATGTGCCACCGGTTCCAGCTGGCAATCCTGGAGTTAACTGCTGCGAGGAGCAAGTCCTCATTGTCTTTTAGCGCAACTCCTTGTTGGTTGGTGAGAACGCCCAGGTGACGGAAGGTACCGCGCACAGGTTCAATACCAAATGGTGATGGAAGGTGGGGGAGCCGACCTGTACAACTGTTGTCTTGGAGGTGTTGACCATGGCGTTGGACGCCTTGGTGTACCTCTCAATGGTCACAGCAGCGAGGGCAACATCCCCAGGGCAGCCAAATGCAATGGCAGTGTTTTCTGCAAATGCCATGGTGCGTGTGGGGGCTTTACCTGGGACCAGAATCCCTGTTAGCTTGTCCTGTAAGGAGGCCAATAGGGGGTCAAGGGTGATGTTAAAAATGATAGGGCTCAGGGGGTCCCCTTGCCGGAGACCTTGTCCAACTGGTACTGCCACTGTAAAACCCAATGGCGCCAGGACTCTGGTGTGGAGCTGGTCATAGAGCGCTGATATCCAGTGCCTAGCTGCGGGGGGAGATGGAAGCGGGCCAGGGAAGCATCAATATACTTCCAGGCTACCCGATCATATGCTTTCTCCATATCCAGGAGAGCCACAAAGACATTCACCTTACGAGAGTTAGCAGTCAAAGTCACGTGAAGGTCATTATAGTTGTCCCATAACGACCTCCCCGGAATAAAACTGTGCGGGATGGGGAGAGGCGAGGTGACACCCATTTGGTGATGCGGTTGGCCAGAAGCTTCGTGAAGAGCTTGTGGTCTGTGTTGATCAACGCTATGGGGCGCCAGTTCGCCAGGTTCTCACGGTCTGACTTCTTGTGAATGAGGGTCGTGATTGAGCCTCTGGAGTCGGAAAGGACCTCGCCATTAACTAAGAGTGCAGCGAAGAGGTTGCGGAGGGTTCTGGCTATCACTGCAGGTTCCAGAAGGTACACCTCGAAGAGTATTCATCTGGGCCTGGGGCTTTAAGCCGTGGGGATTTCAGAAGGGTTTCCATCACCTCCTGGATGGAAATAAGCGTCAGTAGAGCCTCATCAGCCCGTGGGTCAATGGGCGGCTCTGGAGCCCGCCACAGGAAATCTTGGATGTCCAATGGGTCCACCTGGGTGGCATGGAAGAGGCTGGAGTAGAAGCGGTGTAGTTCCTGCGTGATTTCCTCCTTATCTGATGTGGTTGTAGTGCCAATCTTCAGTGCAGTAATATCCTGCACTGTTGACCGGGCTTTCTGTTTCTGAAAGAAGAAGCGGGTGGGGCGTTCCCATTGAGCATAGTAACGAGATGTTGTAAAGTTTGCTGCCCGTTCTTCCTGCAGTGTGAGCTCCAAGAGGAGTGCTTCCTGCGCCGCTTCCCAGTCTTCCAACCATCTGGGAGAGGGCGAAGGCTTTCAGTTTCGCTCCAGATGTCTGATTCTGGCTTCCGCCCTTTTGACTCTGGCGCGATCTGCAGTCATCTGGGCTATGGCACAGTTGTAAGCAACGCGGGTGATGCCCTCCTTGGTCACCGCCCATCTAGCCTTGTGGTCAAGAAGGTGGGGTGGAGGGGAGGTGAGAGTCTCCCAGATGGTCATAGACAGCTTCTCCTTAGTGAAGGGGTTGTTGAGAAGAGCTGGGGTAACCCTAGGCCAGAACCTATGCAACGGTCTAAGTGTGGTGGTGAGGACAACGGTGAGTGACCTGTGATTACTCAGATGGTTGTCACGAGAGATGGGAGAGGAGACGCGGCCAATTAGCAGGGGGCCAATCAGTGCCATATCTATGCGTGACGCTGACTGGAAAGCTCCTCCATCATACTGGATCCTAGTCATGCAACCTAGGTCAGACGCGGAGGGTGGAAGCGCATCCATAAAGCCACTCAGGCGAAGGATATCCTGGAGGCGACTTGATCCAGGGCGTTCCTTTGCTGCAGGGGGATAAGAGTCACGGACGCGACTTATGGTTGTGTTGAAATCTCCCAAGAGGACTGTATTCCGTGGGAGATTGAGTTGGACGAGCTCTTCCAAGAGCCGATTTTGCTCCTGACCTGCATTAGGCAGGTAGATGCTTGCAGCGAAGAAAGAGAAGTCAGGAGTGGTGAGTTTGGTCAGTATGAGGAGGCCACCTAGATATTGTGAAAAAGAATGGGCTTTAACCTGGGGATTAAAACAATAAGGGCGGCATGGTTTGTCCAGAAGGAGATGCCTCCAAACTGTTCATTCCATGCAGATTGTTCGTGGGGGAGGATATGGGGCTCATGGACAGCAGCGATGTCAATTTGTGCTGACCTGAAGTTGTGGAAGAGGCGGGCCTCCGCTTAAAGTCCCGCAACCCATTTGCGTTGATGGATTGCAGGGCCAGGGTGCTGCCATGGGGACTCATAGCTGTTCCCCTCCATGTCCTGGGGGTTGCCAGCGCTTAAACCTGCTGCTGTGAGGCTAGTTTTGAGTCCTTTAGCTTGACTATTAGCTGTAATCCATGAGGAGCGTCGAGGGTTCTGAGGGGAAGGAGAGGGTGGGGGGGCGGAGACCCAGTAAGCCAGCCTAGGATGCTGCCCCCACTCCGTTGCAGGGGAAGGACCTAAGGGTGCCCAATGGTGACCTCCGCGGTGTCCCCATTTGATGAGTCTGAGTCCATATTCACTTCCTCTAACACTGCAAAGGATCCGCGCGAAATGGACTGTGGTGTTGGGGTAGGACTCTTGAGGTGGCACTTCTACCGCAGGCCGCGGGTTGCCAGTCCATGCTGGTGGGCATAGCTCCATTGGGAGCTGAGGGTTGATGCGATAAATTACTGGTGGAGGTTGATGGGGGTGCCGCGGAGCCCTGAGTGGGGGTGGCTGACGAGGGGCACCCTGTGGGAGATGCCTTGCGCTTGGTGAGAGAGGGAGTTGACTCTGGGAGATTGGAGGGGGTGCCCACTGGAAGGGGGCGTGAGCGCGAAGGTATCCCATACCAATAGTGGGGTTAGCTGTTTCAACTGCTAGGTGTAAGGCCTCAGGGGACAGGTCTTGAACGAGAACCCATTGTGTGGGTTGTGGAATTGCTGCTTCGGCCACGTGGGATCATTTTTGGCCTGTTTTAGGCCCCTGGGTGGTGGCTAGGAGGGCTTGTTTTTGAGCTCAGCAGCTGCTATACAAGTGTCCAAGGGCGTTACACCATGAACACCGGGGGCGCGCCTGATCAGGGTCGACAAAAAAGATCTCAGGGAATGCCCCAACTACTGCCACACGAGGAATAACCTCAATGTTGCGGGATACAGTGGGGGAGGGGATGAACGACGCCCTAGCAGTGTAAGCTCTTTGAGTGGGAGCATAGTAAGAGGGGACGCTAAAGTCCACTGAAAGAACAAAACCCAAACTCCATTAAACCACGATGGAGCGCCAGTTTAAGAGACTCAGGATTAACAGTCGTTGGTAGGTTGGAAAAAGTAACCCATGAAATTTTCTCCAGGTGAGAGCGTGTGCGGGAGATGCAAAGAGATCCACGCGGAATAATGACCTGGAGGGTGGCAGCATGGTCAGCAAGGGCAGCTTCGGTGAAGCCCACACCGATGTAGTGGCCCTCCACTGATTAATGGATGGTGATGTTAATAGGGAATGTCTCCGCAATCGCTGCAAAGTATGAGAAGTAATCCTCCATATAGAATTCAACAGGGTTATGCCCATAATAAAGGCGAATTGCATGGGAGAGGGTTGAGCGAGGTAAAGCTTTTTGCGCTCTAGTTTCGACCCATTTCTTCTTAACATCAGCAATAAACGCCACTTCACGGGATCAGCTTTGGGTAGCGTTGGTGCCAGAGGTTTTTGCCACGCCCCAGTGGCTCCTTTGGTACATTTGTGTTTGCTTTGGGCTGCAATCGCGGGTTGAGTGTGAGCTGGTGGTTTGGACAAGTTTGCGGAGTTCCCTTGTTGCTGGAATGTTACAGCAGTTGCTGGCGTCATATTAAATTGAGGGGCGGATTGTTGAGCCTCGCTAAATTGGGGAGGCCCATCCAGATTGGAATTAACTTCAGCCAATTGGGAGGAGGGCGATGTTTCATCACCATCCCAATCTATTTGGTTAAATTCAGCCCGAGTATTTGCTGTGATTCGTGGGCAAAACTCACTGGCTGATTGGTGAATTGGTCATTTTCAGCATATGAAGATAAAGTGCCGACTTGAGAAGTGCCGATTATGGGGTTTAAATGGGACGGGTGAGATTGGAACTGGTGTGAAGTTCCAAAATCTGAACCATTTAAATCCCCATTGGGAAGAGTAGATTGTCCCAATTTGGTGCTTAGTGAACCAGAATGTGCGGCTAATCCAACCTTACATCTGAGGGTTTGGGGGCCAGGTAGCTGGGTATCGCCCCTCATGGAGGGAGCCAGAAACACGGCGTCAGCAATAATAGATGGGGGCTGAATTAGCTGACACAATGGGGGAGGTGAATTCCTGGATGGGCTGAGTTGCATTCAACTGAGCAGACGACATTAAAACAGCGTGGGTGATGGCCTCTTTGGTTGGAGGGGGCCCAGCGGGTTGGTGGGGAGGCAGCGCACACAGAGCTGTTAGGCGTTCAGGTTGCAGAAGTGCGATCAGGTGAACTGGCGCTAGTTGAAGTAGCTCCAGGTTGGGGGGTAGTGCCTGCTTTCATGGCCGCTGCTTGAGAGTGGGTGATTCTGGTTGACCCTGAGGTGGGTAACTGAGGGTTGCTTCGTTTGGGGTGGTGCTGGCCTCGTTTGGCAGAGCCTGAAGGTTCTTTTGCGGGGTTTCCCGCCATATTTGCTAATAGTTTTTGTAAATCTCCTTAATGGAGCTAAATTTCAGGCTGAATTGATTTTCAAAAAGTGATGCTTAGCAGAAAGAGAAATAGCTCCGATTCTCAATTTACTAAAGGCCTATCTAATTTCTGGTAGGATCTGGCCTCTTGGAGTAAGGTGATTACTACCACACCTTGGCCAAACAGACCTACAATTACTAATAAAATTATGGTAAGTCACTAACATAATCTAGGGAGCCACTTGGATGTCCTTTGCGTCCTACCTCCAATTCAATTCAAACTCCACCACGGAGATGAGCCCTTTTATAGGCCTGAGGGGGTCACACCAGGTGAAATAATTTTCCCCCACAATGATTGGCTAAGATACATCAAATCATTACCTCATGGACTTGTTTTAACTACTTTGACCCACCATTGGCTATTCCAAAAAGTGAGACAAATTTCAAGAGATCCAATAAGCCAAACCTCCATATTTCCTATATAAACTCAAAGCTAATAATGGATTATTCGCCTATATAGTTTTAAGCCTCAAGTTTATCTGAATACTAAGAAGCATAATTGTAAGAGGGAACGCTTTCTAATCCCCTTGCCACAACCAAATAAAAAACCATAAAAAACCTAACTTTTAGTTCAACTTATAAGTTATATAATTTTATTTAATGTTATAAAAATCCCTTTGGTTTTCATTTTGGCAGTTGAGATAAACTTCTCCTGCATTATTGTTTATATCAGGGATAAATTAAAACCTGCAAACACACAACCCTCCCTGATCCCAACACCATCTAACCAATAGAGTTCTGCTTGAGTATAATTCCAAGGGTATGCAGGTAGTAGGGTTACTGTATAGCAGACCCAATACTTTCCCCTATGGATCCTACCCCCTCACCTGTAAGTCTGGTGGAGTGCCCCCTGTGCCTCAATTTTGAGGCATTCTCATTTTGCACCTAAACGGGGGCCAAAAAGGCAGCCATCCCCTCATAACCCAAGGTGAATTAGACCAAGTGGTGGATGAGAGGTAGGTGATGGCATACCCCTCAAGGTTGCCCCCTTTTCCCTACTGACCACGCAAGAACTGCTCCAGCAGATTATGGGGGGTACACGGAGGTGGTGGTGGCATGAGGATGCCATCCAAAGGAAAGTGGTGATCACCTATCCTCAGCGACAATTTCAGGTTCCACCAAAAAAGCAAAAAATCTAAATTGATTGAGGGGTCCAACTCCATCGACTTTTTGGGTTCTACAAAAGGGGAAAATAATCTTGATAAATTAAGGGATCTGAATCTAGTGAAATTGAGGGCAATAAATCCCTTTGATACCCAAAGGGATTGTGCCTATGTGGCCTGGCCATGAGTGCAACCAGTCACCCACTGGACAAAGTGTTGCCAATATGCTAAGTGATTGTGGTGGGAGGGACAATTTAGTGGTAAATTTTGTGTGAGAGTCAAATGGCCAGTAAAAAGATCAATTTGGCGTCAAGTTAGTTGTGAAATCTCATTCCACCAAAAATTAGTTGGTATCATGATACCTTTATTCATGAATTTCCATTTATTCTCTAAGCCCTTAGGAATAAAGGCAACCATCCTTCACTGGTACAGATATTAATTCATATTCTAATTTTGGTTTGAAATAAACAAGGCCCTTTTCCAGCCAAATTTTCAGTTAAAATTTCGCTGATTTTGTCACTTCCACTACCCAGTGCTTTGTTCCTAGGGTTGCACAATGACTGGGCCTTAGTAGACAATAATATAACGCTACTGCCTCCCCTTATCAAATGGGGTTGCTGAGCAAGTGGCCTATTGGGGGTATCCCCACTTGTGGACACCCTCTTGTGTCAAACATCCCATTATTGTTAGAGATCATCTCTACTGATGGATGAGGTTTTGTGATCTGACCACTCACTACACAACCAGTGATTCCTCAGAGCATTCTGGGCCACCTATATCTCTTGAGTTATATGCAGTGTAATTCGCTGCTACCCTGTTGGCTACAGTCTGGTTACTAGTTGTGATGTTGTTTATGGTGGTCACTAGCCACCACTCCCGTTTTACTTCTCTCCTCACTAACTATCAAGTCATTTGGATGGCAATGCCCCTGTCACTATGGGTTGCTTTCTGCATGCTCATGCACCCCAACTGGAAGGCCAGTCTTTAATTTATTTGCCATTTCCACGACATCACCACCCTCTAAGATCCTCTGATATCCTGTCACAGCTAGTGACATATTTCCTGGTATTAAATTCCCCTCCAAAGCCAAGTCCAAAAAGCCCTTTGAGCAAAGACCAGAACCCATAAAGGCCATAGATGACCTCTTTAAGGTCATTGACAGAAAAATGGGCTCAGTCTTTGCCAGCCAGGGCTGAGGAAGATGGCCCATATGAGGCGAAAATTCTGGTGGGAATAAAAATCCAAAAATTACACAATATGAGGTTACAGAATTTGGCCAAATTTGTAAAATTTCAATTTTGGTGAAGAACAAAAAGTTTAGTTCAGATCAGATTTATTAACCTATGGAACTTTCATGAATTATTCTTCTTTAAATTAAGTCCCAAGCTGAGAAAGGCTTTGCATTTCTCAGATACTCTGTTCAATCTAATAAAGTTTAGGAATTTTTGAGCAAGTTTCCTGCAAACTTTTGCTGTTTATTTTTAATAGAAATACACCTCTCAGAAGTTCCACGATGGCTGGAGTCCATTTTCCGCTCTGGTTTGCCTCTACAGCTGTACGTGAGCCCTCTGCCCACCCCACAGCCTATTCCACCAGCTCCACTCTTCCTATTATGCTGCCACTTGTCCTTGATTTTATGCCACCCTTCCCAGCTCCCAAGGGACTCTTGTCCTTGATAGTTGCAGCCAGTCTGGTGTGCGTTTTGCTCCACAGATATATACGGAAACATTATACATACTGTTCAGGACATTTCTTCATTTTGTTAAGGTTACTTGGACTTATTGTCACACCTTTAGCCTGGGTCTTTTCCCTCAGCGACCTCCTGCGCTCCAGTTTCCCTGACTTATCCCTCCAAGTAAGAGCCTATATTCATATTTAGTTTAAAGGGCCCTTCTAGGCCCATTATTGTTGGACAGAATGTTCCAAGGAAATACTTGGCTTCTTTCAGCGGTACTTAATACTCATGATAGCATTCATAGTCTACACAGCATCGCTGTTCTGATTATTCATGAGTAGGATCCATGGGGGTAGATGATGAAAATACTGATTGACAAACATCAGCCCTGTTCCAAACAATAAACTGGGGAATGGGTATAAATATTGATTACGCCTCTTGCACTGAGGGGAGGCTGGTTGGGTTAGGTGGGGCTGATGCTTGGATCATCTGGGGTGGGGATTAGAATTAGAATCAGGGTTAGCCTGGATTTGCACCTGGTAGTGGGGAGCAGCAGCAATTCCATCAATTCCAATTCTACTAAAATCTTCCTAAATTCAATCAGCCATGTTCCTTTCTTTGATTTCATCTTGATTAGGGTGAATCAAGTTATATAAGTGAATGTTTTTTTCAAAATGGGAATATGTGTTCGCATTCTCTTGAACAAACGATTGTTGCAACATTTCCTGGGGAGGTTTCCTTTATTTTCTCCCTGAGGGATGCTAACATGGAAAACATCAAAGAAACGGCACTCAACAGTATGGAGATCACTGAGAAAGGTCTGTTCATAGGTTGCAGCAGTTTCTTAAAAGGGGGCAAAATTTCTAAAAATTTAATAAAATTCAAAAACCAAAAAACTAATCCTTTATTAAAAGAATAATACAGAATAACCCAGCACTATACTATAAGCAGAGTGCTTAGTTATTATACTTATAAGGGAGTGAGGAGGGGTGGCTTAAGAACATTGATGAAAACTGGATTAGTGAACTTTCCCAAGGACTGTGAGAAGTTTGCGCAAAGTTACTGCTCAGTTTTCTACTCTCTGGAGTCCTTGAAAAGGTGGGTGTTTTTTCCAGCGGTTTGACCTGGAAATCTTTACCAATTTCCACAGGTACCAACATTTTCACTTCATCCCTAGAATTTGTGTCATTCATGAGAAAATTGATTTGTTTTCAAAGATTTTACCCTAGATTTAGCGCAATGTTTTTGTCACTTGTAGATTTGATTTTAATCTGCTAATTTTCTTACAGAGTTATAAACATACGCTCCCAATTTTGCCAAATAGGCCTTGGCAGAATCAGTTTTAAAATGGGGATTTGGGTACCCATCAGTTTGGGGTAGCGGCGGCCACCCAGCGTTTGTCCAGGGTATGTCCCAAGTCTGCTATTTTCACAAATTAAAATACTCAGGTCTCTTCCCTTTCCTTGATCAGAAGGAATTAATCTCCTTGTCCAATATAATGGACATGGCAGGATCCCTTACAATTATGACATTTCTAAGCAATTCAGGGGGTCAGGAAACCTTATAAGTTGTGCCATTAGTCACTTTATGATCAGTCAAATCTATGCCTAAAATCTCTCTCTTGAGGACTTTAAAATTGAATTTATTTGTCTGGAACCCTGATCCACTATTTCAATCCATCCATTCAGTCCCATCTCAATCCATATTACCTTATATTTATTTTACATCTTCAATTATATCTCAGACTTTTCTTATCCCCTTCCTATCTTGCAGGTGTACTAACTAGTAGAAGTATGCCAATTAGCTACTACCTTTAACTCATATACAAATTTTTTAAAGCATTTTTTGGGGAACTTTTCTTTCTCATTGCAAACACTTTTGCAACCTATGCAATTCAAGACTAAATCTAGTTTGATAATCTCACAGAGGAGATTAGTCTGCGCCCATGTCAGGGAGCAGTTGGGCAAGCAAGGTAAGAGGAGCAGGCGGAAGGCCCGCGGCCTCCAACATTCAAAAACGCCCCAGAGATTCCAGCGGAATAGACAAAAATCTCAAAAAACTGGCGGTCACAATTTCCCCGGAGATACTCGTGTGGCAAGCACAATGCAACCAGTACATCAACATGCCACACTCCCAGCCACTTTTGTCAGTGGAATTCAGAGTCCGTGTGTAGCTGGACATCCAAAAAATGGCCTTATGGGAAAATTTTTTTTAAGATGTACACAAAATTTTCCTGACTGTGGTGTACATTGCACCTCACTCCATGTCACGCGGTTGGCTGGACCTAGGTTTCAAAAGCAAAATAGCAGCAGACGAGGCTGCAGCGGTGTGCATAGTGGTTGACCTCCCCGAAGGGCAATGGGTCATCAAAACTAAATGCATCAGATGGACAAAATCAAACCAAATTTTCCTCACGTTTAACTTTTTGCCTACTACAGTAAAACGTGACATTTTGGAGCAACACCTGAAAGATGGTCTCGCTGTATATGGCGAAATACAATCTTTCAAAATGCAACACTTCACACTGATGCCACACCTGTGCACCGGCAAAGCCATCGCAGTTTTGACCCCAACTGAGGAGATCACAAAGGACCTACCCCAGATCCCACACTCCACTTTTATTGATATCGCAGGGCATACCACCCACCCATTCCAGGTAACCGTGGACAGCGCGCCCCCCATTTGCACCCACTGTGACGCATTCAGCCATAAGGCGCACGCATGCCCCATCAAGGAGGGCGTCACATTCCAAGAGCACCCCTCGGCGGCCATGGCCAGCGGAGAGGTGCACTATGAACCAACTGCAAGCACCAAGGAGGCTTTCCCGTGGGGAGCACAAGGCTGCTACCTATTGGTAAAGCCCATCTCCCCGCAGGAGTGGAAGAAGGCCAAGCAGGCCCGTAGGGCCACGGCCAAGGAAGTGGCCAAGGCCACCACCGCCATCCCACACTCACAACGCCAGGAGGACATGGAGACCTTCACAGTGGAAGCAACTCGGGAATCCATCATCCAATCAGATTGGGAAACCCATGCTGAGTGGGCCACTCAATCTGAAGATTCGATGGGAGATTTGATCTCACCCAATCGCTGCACCCAAGCTCCAGTTGAAACTGACTTGGGACCTATCCCAACTGAAAATTTTTTTTGACCCGCTCAACGGTGCACTGAACTCATCCGCACCGCAAAAAATTCGTCCAATGTTGGAAAAACAAAAAGCGAAGGCCAAAGCCAACGTGACGCTTTCTGCAAAAATTAACAAAAACCCTGATAGCGTTGCTGCTAACACCCACGCTGCTGTGAAAGCCCGTGGGGACCTTGAAGAGGCTGGTGGACCCGGGGGCCACCCCCTCGCACCTAAGGTGCAATGGGGGAAACCTTCACTCTAGGGACGTTGAATATTGCCAGAATCAAGGCCTCCCCATCCTGGGCTAGGAAACTGAGATTATTACAACACAATTTACTCATGGATATCCTGGCCATCCAGGAGTCCCACTGTCCACGAGGTTCTGAGGAAGCTTGGAAAACAATGCTCCTCCCATCCCTATCCTTTTGGTCAAAGCACTGTGGGGTGCTAATTCAGAAAAATAATTTTTTCAAATTCATATCCTCAGAAACATTCCTAAATGGCCGAGTGCTTGTCATCACCTTCTTGTGGGCCGACGTTGCACACGCAATTGTCAACATCTATGCCCCAAACGGTGCACACAAGTGTCAGGAATCTTTCTCATCGGTCAAATCCCTCCCACTACCCTCTGATTCTTTCCTAGTTGGTGATATGAACTGTTGGCTAACCTCACCAATGGACCGGTGGCCTCTCTCACCCCACGCCCCACAGGGTCACATAGAACTACACATTCTAAAAGCCACCCTTGAATTAATGGATGCACTGCCATGACATGCCCCACTGCTCGAAAACATGACGTGTCTCCACATCCACAACAGCCAATTAAGGTCCATGACCCGCATCGACCTTATTCTAATGCCGGCGAAATTCCAACCCCACATCTCCCACTTCAAAACAATGAAAATGGAATATTCCGACCACTGACTGGTCTCAATAACCTACCACTTACCCATCACAGTTGCAAAGGCCCCACATTGGTGCAAAATCCGCCCCCCGAGCTCGCATCACCAGGATTTTCCATGTGGGTGGAAGAAGCAACTTTGGCAAAATTATTTGTTGCACCGTTTTGCGCGGATCCCATTTCCACATGGGCAACTTTCAAAGAGGACACCATCCACCACTATCGCCATCTCTCCTCCAGATGCTCACGAGCCACATTGGCGGTTATCTCGCATGCTCTGGCGGAATTGGCCCACTTGGAGTCCAACATTCCAGCCACAGGATACAGCCCTGCATGGGGCCGGAAGTGGGCGGAGGCAGCCGCCCACCTCAACGCACTCAAAAGGCAACACAAACATTGGGTTTGTGTCCAATACAGGGCCACATGCATCACTAAAGGTGACAAGTGCACCGCATACTTCTTTAAAAAATTTTCGTACCATGCCTGAGCATGGCCTGCACACAGGTGCAAAGATTGTATAATTCCATTGCAGACATACCGGCTGAAGTGGCAATCAAAATGCAAAAATATTACTCCAAGTTATACCGAGCTGAACCAATTCAGCCAGCCAAAATGGCAGAATTCCTCGACCAAGCTCATATCTGCACCATTTCCCAATACCCAGAAATAATGAATTTAATTACTCCGAACGAATTATGGACAGCCATTCGCGGTGCGCCAAACCAAAAATGCCCAGGCCCAGATGGCATTCCATATGAGTTCTACAAAAAATATTTCAAATATATATCCCCATTGCTACTAGCCTCACTTAACCAAAGCCTGTTGGAAATGCGCCTCCTACCAGGAGGACATGAGGCCTTTACTGTCACACTCTTCAAGAAAGGGGATAAGCTAGACTTAGCCAACTGGCGCCCCATTTCTCTAACAAACACAGACACTAAAATTCTAACAAAAATCATGGCTAACCGTTTAGGGACTGTAGCATCTGCCACCATCTCCCCAGAATAATTTTGTTTCATCCTCAGAAGGTCAATTTGGGATAACGTGCACTCTGTGGCTAATGCATGTCAGTCCACAGCCTCTGGGGCACTGGTATTCTTGGACCAACAAAAGGCTTATGATAGAGTAAACTGGGAATACCTAAGGGCCTGCCTCCATCAATTCTGCCTACCCCCCGCTTCATAAACTGGGTAATGATGCTCACGGAATCTGTGACAATGGCAGTGCGTGGCCCAGGCTTCCTAACAGAAGTAGTCCGCCCTCAAAGGGGCTTGTGACAAGGGGACCCCCTCAGCCCACTCTTATACAACTTCAGCCTTGACCCACTACTGCGAAATTTGAATACCCAACTCACTGGGGTCCATGTGCCAGGCCAAACCCCAGTCAAGATGATGGCATTTGCAGATGATTGTGTGGTGGGGGTTTCTAATAACAAAGATGCACGCGCGCTTGAAGCCCTCATCCAGGAATATTCCCAGGTAAGCAACGCGGCACTGAACGCCTCCAAAACTGAAATCATCCTCCTTGGTCGGTTTCAGAACTGCTGGGCCCCAGCAATTAGTTCCCAACCTGGCCCATCTGCTCGCCCACGTCCACGCCTTACTAACTCAACACACACCACTCCACTGGTGCTCCCCTTCATGCCACGTCCTACCATAGGACTGGTGCGCCATCTGGGCATGTAGATGGAGGCAGGCGGATATGCGTCAGCAGTAATGGAGTGCCATATACTGGACAACGTGACGAAGCGAATCGCCTCTCTCAGAGCCCACCCTACTACCCTCACTGGCAGGGTTGTTCTTGCCAACTCTATGCTCCTATCCAAAGTCTGGTTCAGAGCCCACGCCATCCCCTTCTCCCCAAGCTTCTTCAAATCCCTGTATGCTTTGCTGCAAGGATGGCTTTGGTCAGGCCGCCCTCCACCAGTATGGCTAGAGGTCATGTTTGGCCCTCATCATCAAGGTGGCATGGGCCTGCTTGACTTCAAAGCCCATGCTGCCAAGATCCTGGGCACCTGGATCGCGGCCGTCACCGCTCCTACACTCCCATCCCAACACTGGTCCCGCGCGGCCTGCTCCAACTTCTCCTGAGCCTTGGGCCTTAACAATCCATCAAACCCCCACTCCCTGATGAAATACCTCGCATCACACACATTGGCCACAGGTCCTCACGGGACTAAAACCCACTACAAATGAATCCTACTCTCCATGCGAAGCGCAGAGTGGAGAATTCATATTAGCGGACATACAACCCAAAGAGGCCACCCCTCTCCTCAGTTCACACAAGAGGTACAGGGGCTACCCATCCATGATGGCGTGATCCCCATTTGACCCCAAGTCCTATCCAGGGTGGACTACCTGGACATGATGGACATCCCATATTCCACTGAGACCCAAAAGACTATATGGAAATATGCACACCATCCTCTGTTGCAGCCTCAGGTCCGCTCCCATGTGTGGCGCTGCCTGAGGCGGGTGTATCGTACAGCTGAGCGCTCTAACACTTTACACTCATCCTGTGTCGTGTGTGGCCAGTATGGAACGCTGTTCCACCGCCTGGAGAAGTGCCCCAC
The DNA here is from genome assembly GCA_022478985.1 of Massospora cicadina. Classification (NCBI taxonomy): domain Eukaryota; kingdom Fungi; phylum Entomophthoromycota; class Entomophthoromycetes; order Entomophthorales; family Entomophthoraceae; genus Massospora; species Massospora cicadina. Next base: position 63,095 of record JAKSZP010001470.1, on the reverse strand, counting down.
CTCTAAAGTGATATGGCGCGAAGTTCAACGTCTGCTGGGCCAGGATCAAATGCATCCCTTCAGTCTGTCAAGAGATATGTTTGCTTCATCAATGACCTCCCCCTTCCACCCTCCCTCCATGCTCTGGTGGTTGCAATCGCCATGTGGACTATCCACACGATTGTCTTGGATGCCATCGCTGGCTCCATCCCCACCCTCCCAGAAGCTGTCCACAGATTCCAGTCTCATTTGGTGGACCACTTTCAAGCGTGGATGTTTGGATACCTCCCACCACGTTGCCGACAGCTGGTCTCCTCCTGGTTCCCAGTCTGGTTCATCAAATCAGACCCCTTCCTCCACACGTGCTCAATGTGGCTATGGCCCCTTCATACGTTCCTCCCCCTCCCCATAAGTGGCGTTCCCTCTGGCAACAAGAGATAGCATCGCTTCTATGGGGTGCCTCCCCTGGTACTAAGTTTGTCTTTCCTGAGTCATATTCGGAAGTGTCCATCCCATGGTCAGCCTTCCCCGCAATAAATTTAAATTTAAATTTAAATAAAGCATTTTTTGGGGTAGCAAATGAATAGTAAACTATGATCAGAATCCCAACTCAAGGATAAAAGTCTAAACCCAACTTAATCATCCAAATTTATGGAGTTTACATCACCCTAGATAGGTATCTCTCAATTATCTATCATTGCATGACTTATGGTATAATAAATAGTTAAACTGCAATAGTAAGGCCAATTTTTTAGAACTAATGTTATCATGTTACCCATTCAAAGTAATCTTAAAAACAACTTGGACTGACGCCAAGTAAAGGCCTAGCATTCCCCGGTTAGAATCAAGTATTCAGCAGTTAGTTTTTTTGTTACTACATCCACCTCTTTAGAAAATAACCAATTATATTGTGGATGAAAATGAGTCATCAGCATTGATTTCATCACAGAGCTTCAAACATCATACTATATTTAATACCAGCTTTATCAATATACACCTACATTCTCAAATTAAGTTTGGCTTAGTCAAGAATTTACACCACCATTGATGGTAGTTTGGTCCCATTGGTCTAAATAAGCTTAGTCCTAAGACTAAAGGATTATGTCACAGTCCCCAAATTCCCTTAATGACCTTTTCAGACCAACATCTATGTTGTTCCACTTTGGTATCACAATTAAAAAATTAAATTTGACTGCTTTGTGAGTTTATGGCTTGGCCTAGCTGCAAACTTTAACAAAGAGGTTTTCAATGATTTAGGTTATTGTACATTTCCAATTATAGATGCAATTCAGAATCCACCTATTATTATATCTAGAACTCTCACAATTGAAGCATCGCAGGGTCTATACCATAACTAGCAGCTTTTAATGAACTCCCCTTTAAAGTTTGACCAAGCTGAACCCCTCTTATGTAACTTAACAACTTTTACATGAGTAGTGGTACTGTGCTTATGTTACAAAGTGTGAGAACTACCTTATATAAAGTTATCATTAAGGCTAATAGTAAATTTTCTGTTGATTTAAGTTTGAATCCTGCATCATCTCTTAGGTAAATGAGGAGCTAAAGAAATTTTTCTGACATTAGTAGACCAACTCTTTATTTGTATATATATGGCATATTCTGCATTGGTCTCATCTTGAGTATAAGCTGGGTGCGTTGGACATTTGTAAAAAGCACCATGATTTTAAAAACATTTTTCACTCTTTAACTTAGCTTCTGTACTGTATTTTCTCACTTCAGCCAACTGGATTGTCCCAGCTCTTCCTATATATACTTGATTATTACAGAGCTTTTTTACACTGCTATAATTATACTGAAACCAACCCCAGAGTTTTCTTATGAATTTAAGCAGGTACTAGCTTCTAAAACTTTTGAAGCTTATTATTCCAATAATTTAAATAGCCACTGAACGTCTTTTTTGGTTCCAATTTATTGTGTCAACTTTCACTTAGTGCTTCTGACTGAGTATCTATAATTTTCAAATCACAGGTGAAGTTTTGGAAGTTGACATAAGTTTTAGAACGCCTTATTGAAGCATGTCAACCAAACCTGGCTTCCTTTCATTTATTATATAAGTTTTTCTCATTGCATCATGTAGGATGCCCATTGGCTCCCTATTTATATGTATTAGTGGCCATCCCAGACTTTATATCTTACTGATGACATTAAAGTGGCATTTATCCATTTGTCTCTTATTTTGCATTATCAAATTCTTGAGTATGCCTTGCTCCACCTGATAACCTTAATCACGTGATTTTTAACCATCTTTATGAATTTCCCACCCCAAACAGTTTTGGAACCTCATACTTAGCAGAAATTGACTCCTCTATGGAGCACTATAAATATCAACCCTGAAAATAGCACTGCTTTTTTGAATGCATTGATGTCAGTATGAAGGTTTAAACCCTTCAGTTAGACAGACCCTTACTCTATTCATGACAAAGAAGAGACCTAAACCCTAAACCCACCCTCTGAATCAGAAGAAGGATCTAGCTCATGTGGTGGATGTGTGCTGTGTGACAGCTTTCCATTTAAATAAATGACCCAGTTGCCTATTTTTCCACCTCAATTCTCCTTTATATAGTATCAACAACCTTTTTAAAGGAGAATGTTTAGAATAGAAAGCACTTACTGTCATCCCATTTCCAAGTATTCACCATGCCTGTTCTTACCCTGCAGCGCCCAAAACAGGTGATACTATGGATAATGTCCCTAAAAAGGGTATTTTGAGCCTCCTGAGTCATAAATTGGATACTTGACTCGCCCAGGAAGGCTCAGATCTGATTATGGGTAACCCAAATGCCTCAAAAACACCTATTAAGGTTTATACGTTGTCTCCAGAATCCTAGAAATCTGGTAATCCTGCAGATCAAATGCCAGTGTACCAAATACACTAGGATTTATAACTCAAATAATTAATCAGTTCAGATTATGTTAGTTTTCCAATCTGAAAACCAAGCCCTTGTAAAATCTTATGATCTTGGCCAGATCCAATCAATGATTGTTCCTTGCTCACATAGAATTCCGCCGCCGCACTGTCCCATATCCTATTCACCTAGAATATATGACATTTGGTCTCAGTAGTCAGTTGCTGTAAGAATCCAGCCTGGGATGAGCTTGCTGGTGCTTATGCCACTGGATCCCACAAAAGCTTTTTAATAAAAATTGTATAATAAACGCAAATAAAAACTTGTTTTTATAAGGTTTATTAGGAGCGTAGGGTAGTAACTGAAAATTGATCCCTTCCCAATGTTTGACAATTAGCTCTATACTAATTTTGAGGGTCGGAGAGAATTTAGGAATAGTTTGGAATAGCTTTGATGCTCCAATTTAGGTAATATGGGTGTTGATCCTATCAGATCTTAGGGAAAGTGAGTTGATTTTGGTAAAACGGAAATTAGGGGTTCTGGGGCAGGATGTACCCATGTGCAAGGTTTTGATATACTGCAACCAATCACCACCAGAGAAATTTATTTCACCTCAGGGGACCTCCGCCATGCCTATAAAAGGGGTGGCCCCCACGTAGGTGTTGTGATGGACTTGGTGATGGTTGGGGGAGTACCTTCCTCTGGTTTCCCCAGTTTGTCATGCAATCAACAAAATCAAGTCTATTGATTTTACATATAGTGCCCGTGCAGGTTTTGAACTGGTGTAACCCCGGTTAACTGGGTTCCACTGAAAATCAGCCAGGGTCTTTTGGCCAATATTGTTGACATTTTCATTAAAATGGCTATTAATAGCATCAGAAAATGGCAAATGGTTGACATTTTTATTTTTGGCCAAACTCAACCTAAGACATACTTATTTTTAAGCTGCAAAGGCAAATTTCTGACAGTTGCCAATCCATTTTTTTATATAATTATGAATAAATCCTACAAAGATAACCAATTTTCTATTTGTTCTCCACAAAAACTGCCACCCTCCTACTATATTTTCAGTGCCAAGAACTACCTAGGTGATGAACACTATACTCTTGATTATTCTAACTACTGTGTTGCTGTTGGAAATCCGCTCAATTAATCTGGAGACACACTGGGAAGATGATGCAAAATTTTTTAACAAAAATTTCCACAAATTCGATCATCTTTAAGATACTATGCTTATGTTCGTTTCCACTTTTGATGCTTGCCCATGGATCCCTGGAGAGTTGTAATTCATTCTGCCCCTCCCTAACATTATAACAATACATATAAACCATGCGGTTGACCCCAAAACAGCCCTTTGGCTTATGATGGGGGCACTGGTTAAAATTCTAAACCAATACCTTTCTAATCTTAATAAGAGATTTTTATATAAGTATAATGTAGATTGCTATGATCCACACTTTCTGGGCCTCGCACTGGGTTCTGTCACAGACTGGGTGAAACCCAGTCTTCTTACACTTAGTAATTATCTGACTGTCACGGTTGGATGACTTAATAGTGGGAACTAATGCCAAAGATAAGGCTGGGCGATAGGAGGCCCAAAAGGTGAAAATTCAAGTTCTTCCTGACCTGAAACACACCTTAGACCAACGCTGGGTGCAAGAAAAGCATGCACAGGTTGGTACTAATGGGGAGCAAAACGCCCAGCCCCTTATCTCAATCCAGGCACTGAAACAAATGATCTACATATCAAATGAAGACGGGTAAATTTGGTTAATTGGAGAATGAGGGTTCAAATCCAGTTTGAGTTATGAGATCTTAAGCTTGGGTAAAATACAGCTTCAATTGATCACTTGAGTGAAGGCACTTTTTGTTTTTTTTACAAAAATGGATGGAAGCATTTGTTTATTGAAGCATCAAGGCTTGGACACACTTCCGCAGAACCCTAATTCCCCCAACCCACTTTAAATACATTTTTCATAACCAAAATTTCTCATTGGTCAACTTTCTTAAAAGAATACCCATTTTATTCTACATTTTGTTTATGGTTCCTTGGGCGAACTTGGGTTTGGACCTCATTGAGGAGGTCTCCAACTATGTTGGCCACTACATACTATCACAATTCACAAAAATTCCAGGTGCTCCCTTGGGCTGTTCAGGTCCCCTCCAGATCGAGGCACCTAAGCCTACTGACACCAAGTGTCATGCACACATGACATAATAGTGGGGATCAACCCCAAAGTTAAGGCTGGGCGCCTGGAGACCCAAAAGGTGAAACTACAGGGCCTCCCAGACCTGAAGCACACCCTAGACCAGCGCTGGGTAAGGGAAAAATATGCCCAGGTTGGTCCTAGTGGGGTGTTGAGTGCCCAGCCCCTAACATCAGGCCAAGCATTAAAACGAACTATCTACCAAATAAAGGTGGATGGTTCAGTTTGGTTAGTCAAGGAACGGGGATTCAAAACTCATTCCATCTATGAATAATGCGCTTGGGTTAGATTCAACTTCAGTTGATCACTTGAGTGAAGTCAGTTTCAGCCTATTCCACTAACTCAGATGGCAGTATTGCACTATTGGTGAGTCACTGCTTGGGCCCACTGCGGCATAACCCCAATTTCCCCTTCTGAGCTTAAATACAGTCTCCCCAACCAACAGTCCTTGTTGGTCGACTTTGCAAATAAACCTTTTCCCATTTTAGTTATTTTACCATTTATTATGATATTCCTATTGCTCCTGTGCGCAAACCTCTTTTAGGAGGTCTTGCATTCCATTATCCTTGCTATTGCAAGGACCTTGCAGCTCTCAATTTGTGCATCATTTGTTCGCCCAGGTTCCCTCCAACCTGGGTCACTTAACCCTTTCCAATATGTGCACCGTGACGCTTCCACTGGCATTTTTATCATGAATCTCACTTTTCTATGCCTAAGCTGTTCTTGCTCCAGCACCTTCTGCTGGGCTCTAATATTTTCAGCACTAACGGCCAGTTCCCTGACGTGGGCCTTGTGCACCGAGTACTACCACGCTGGGAGCAGGAGAGTTATAGACACTCTCCTTGCATTAGTTGACCAACCCATTTTCTTATGTGCATGAACTTATTCCATGTGGAGCTTTTTCAAAGTGGAAACAATGGCTGTTGGCTGTGGGCCCCAGCTGTCATTAGCCGCACCACTTTTTCCTCTTTTTCCAAAGGTTGGAGCAACTCAGCGTTATTTTGGTTGCCTCCAACTGGAAGGTATTTACCCTTCGTGTTTGTACCTGGTGGATTCAAACACTTCAATGTCCAAAAGTTGTGATTCCCCGACTTTCCGCCAAATTATATAAATTTCCTTCTGAGAAACAAGTTTCCTTTCGCCGTCGCATTCAGACAATGTCAGCGGAATTGGTGCAGATGGGCCTGGGGGTGTTGGCCTTGGATAACATTGGGCATTCCATTGCAGATCAAAGGATAGGGTAGTTTGCATCAGAAAACGCATTTTATATTGGAAACCTGGTCTCTACCTCTGAACTATTTATTTGTTCATATGGCCTGGATGAGGACCCTATTCCAGTATATCAGATTACCCCTAAGAACCCACGGTTGACCTCTACCATGATTTGGCACACTCAGGAAGTGGAGAAGGAACTTCGTTTGAGATATAATCAAGTATATGCACCTGCAGAAGGCATGGTGGGGTATGTGGCCTCAGTATTAAGAGTGGCCAAATATTCCACCCCTTTTTTGATTCCAAAACCAATTCTGTTTGCATGCTTGAGCCAGATGATGAAATTTTTGGTGAAGTATTATCATTGTCTTCTATAAATAAAGACCATTCCGGGTATTTTCTGTTGACTGCCACCCTCTCCTCTCCTTAATGGAAGCTTGCCACTAAAATTTTGGTGGATACTGGCGCCTCTGGAAACTATATGGACCGATACTTAGCTGACTACCTTGGACTGAATTACTTGCCAGGTGATGTGGTTAGAGGAGGGGCGTCACAAGGTATTCCCACTATGAAGATCATTGGGACAGTGGACTATCAGGTTGGCAAGTACCACTTGTCTGATCACTTCAGTGTGATCAAAAACCTCCTGTTCCATATCATTTTGGGTGTGGAGTGGTGGCGGAAGCTTGACGTAAGAACTAACCTGAAGGAGAGTACCCTGTCCCTTACCATAAAGTGTGGTTGCACATCCATTATGCCTTTGTCAGAAGATAACGCCCCAGGCAAATTTCCCCAATGGCCCCACCGTCTCCCTTGTCACCTTGCCTCTATGCAGAAGCCCTCAGTGGAAATTCCTATACCTTCTTGCTTGGAGGGTTTGGAATCCTCCTTTGATGCGGCATCTGCCAACGCACTCCCTGAGCACTTTGAGCTTAATTGTGACTGTCAGGTTTCCCCAAGATGCGCTCGCTGGTGCTAACGCAGGGGAACCCCAACAAGTAGGCTGACTGCAAGGGGCTGGCATCAGCCAAGAGGACAGGGGCGGCTCCAGACGCAGCAATGGATGATACTCCTTTCATTTCAATAAATTATACTTAATAAAATATAAGATAAAATAGATCTTATGGATTAAAGTATTTTATTAGAATAAAAATTAGGGATATTTATAGGGTATTTTGGGACATGTGCCTGAAGGATTGTCATGGCCCTGTCCAAGTAGGGTTTCTCCTGGCCTTCTGGATTGCCCACTATTCTGACCCTTACTTGGATCAAGCCACCCTCGTGAACAGGTCAGGTGAGATCCCAGGTCACATGTCCTAAGGAAAGGGAATGTACCATTTCCTCAAATTTGGGGTAATTTATACCAAGCCCCAAATTTGATATACTGGTAGATTCGACTCTTATTATCAAATATAATAAGCCAGTGAGGATTTACACCCCTTGAAGGGGGATGCTGATCCTTCCCCTGGACAAGGCTTACACCTAACCCAGGGAAAATCTTGACAGAGCCCCCTCCAAGCCTTGGCCTAGGGGAGCAAGTTGTGGCCTGAGGGTCGGAGGACTCAAGTTTGGGGGTGTACAGAGCCTCAAGCAAAATGCAGACCAGGTCGGTGATAGTTCCTGGTGTGGTTAGGGTTTGAAGCCGGACAAAAACATCAGCTAAGGCCCTCATAGTTGACTCAGAGGTCTCAGGGAAAAGGTCATCAACAGTGGATAGTATGGGCGAGAGACCCCACGAGCTTGGAGGATGGCCCGGCAATGGTAGGGCGTGGCCCCCTGAAGGTTCATCATGTGACTAGGTTTGTGAGGAAACTGCAAAGTGGGCCAGAAGGTTGGCAACAGTAATGGAGGTGACATTGGCTGGTTTCTCAAGCTGTGCTTTATCTTGACTCTCATCTTAATTGGGATTGGCGCTATCCCAATTGGAGAGTTGAACCAGGTCATCTAAATTATTTATTTTGATTAAATTTGGCTTGATCTTGGGAGGGGCGCTATCAAAATTGGGAAGCGATAGCATTGTCAAAGAGGAGTCTTTGAGCTTCACTTTTTCTTGACTCTCATCTTTGTTGGGATTGGAGCTATCCCTTTTGGAGAGTTGAACTGGGTCAGCTAAATTGGTTATTTTATTAATATTTGGCCCAATCTTAGGAAAGGCGCCATCAAAATTGGAAAGTGGTAGTGTTGCCAGAAAGGAGTTATTGAGCTCCACTTTTTCTTGACTCTTGCCTGCATTGGTATTGGCGCTGTCTAAATCTGAGAGTCAAACTGGGCATTTTAGATTTTTAGTTGTAGTAATTTGAGGCCTGATTTTAGGAAAAGCGTCATCAAAGTTGGAAAGCAATAGTGAAAGTGATAGCATAGCCGGAAAAAAGACATCAAGCCTATTCTCAATGGTACAGAGGTAAGTCCCAGGTATTTTGCCTGGCGTTCAAATTGAATCATTGCACCAATTGTGTTTTAGGCTTCCTTCAAATTTTTTTAAGATTGTCAAAATTGGAATTTAATTCTCAACTTGTCCCAACTTTGAATGGAGGGTTTTGGTATAAACTATCTAAATAAAAATTAGGGTTAGTAACAAAAAAATTGTTTTTGAATTTTAAGCACTCAGAACATTTTGATTTTCATTTTTTGACTGAACGATGAGTTTTAGATTGGCCAATTTTTTCTCATTTTTGTTCAAAGCCAAAAGGTTTTTAAACATAACCTTTTCATCACAGTAGACTGGTCCTAGCGCCCAATAGTCATCCCGCTGGGTGATGTCCTCAAAGGCTTCTTCTCTCCAAGCATCCCACATCCTCTTGAATCGTGATGCTTGGTCCCTGTGATAATTTATTACCTTCATTAAACTTTTTATTTTATGATGCTGGCATTTTGGCTCAAGTTCATTGTTTGTAATTTCTTCAGGCATTTTTAACAGGTCCATAAAGGGCTTCAGCTGACTGGGAGCTCAGAAGAAAACAAAGTCTTTGGGGGCACACTTGAAGGACTTCCTTGTGAATTTGGACCCAACTGTGGTGGGGTCTTGGCCATTCCATCAGAGGTAAGTGAGAAGATTGGCGTCCGGTGTGCTCATGGTGGTTTCATCATCATCCAAGGTTAAGGGTAGCACCTCAGGGCGCGCCAGGGAAGCGCCCCTGTAGTGAGCACCAGTTGTCAGGTTTCCCCAAGATGAGCTCGCTGGTGCTAACGCAGGGGAACCCAACAAGTAGGCTGACTGCAAGGGGTGGTGTCAGCCAAGAGGACAGAGGCGGCTCCAGATGCGGCAATGGATGAGACTCCGTTCATTTCAATAAATTAAACTTAATAAAATATAAGATAAAATAGATCTTATGAATGAAAGTATTTCATTAGAATAAAAATTAGGGATATTTATAGGTTATTTTGGGACACGTGCCTGAAGGATCATTGTGGCCCTGTCCAAGTAGGGTTTCTCCTGGCCTTCTGGATTGCCCACTATTCTGACCCTTACTTGGATCAGGCTACCCTCGTGACCAGGTCAGGTGAGATCCCAGGTCACATGTCCTAAGGAAAGGGAATGTAACATTTCCTCAAATTTGGGGCAACTTATACCAAGCCCCACATTTGATATACTGGTAGATTCGACTCTTATTATCAAATCTAATAAGCCAGTGAGGATTTACACCCCTTGAAGGGGGATGTCGATCCTTCCCCTGGACAAGGCTTACACCTAACCCTAAAAAAATCTCAACTGTGACTTCAAGATCACAGTGTATCTGGTGCATATCTCCTCCCCTATTTACCCATTGACTGTCTGGGAGGAGGAGGCGTTGAATGTGTGGGTAAAAGAACAGTTAGCCAAGGGTGCGATTTTTAGTGTACCTCCCCTGTATGCTCCCCCTACTCTTCGTGGAGAAGTCTGATGGTACCCTACACCCCTGCGTAGACTATGGTAACCTTAACAACATTACTGTACCAGACCTCCATCCCATCCCTTTGGATTCCCAGATTGCATGCTATGTGGAGAAGGCAAGGTCTTCTCCAAGTTGGATTGCCTCAACGCATTTAATCAGATCCATATTAAAAAGTGACAAGAGTGGTTGACTGCATTCTGCACCAGAAAATGGATCTTCCATTTCGGGGCATGCTCTTTGGGCTTAGGAATGCCCATGCTATCTTTCAATGCCGCATTGATGCGGCTTTGGGGACCTTTAGGGGTATGTGCGGTTGCCTACATGGATGATATTCTGGTGTTTTCCATGATCATGAGTCCCATGCAGTACACCTTCAGCAAGTGGTGGAGAGGTTAAGGAAGCTAGCCTTATGTTGAAGATTAGCAAGTGTGAATTTTTCAAGTCCCAATTCACTTTTCTGGGCAACGTCGTGTTTGACCAAGGACACATGATTACTTTAGACAAGGAGAAGGCTATTTGTGAGTGGCCCACCCCCACCTCAGTCAAGGAATTGAGGAGCTTTTTGGGACGTGTACGTTCCTCAAGAAGTTCACTCCCAATCTGTCTGAGGTGGCAGCTCCCTTATACAAAACTAGCGGTGCCAAGGTGCTTCAGTGGTCCCCCACTTTGGAGGATGCTTTTCAAGCAGTGAAGTGCACCCTGTTGTCCACGACTGTTCTTCGCCATGTTGACCCTTCAAAGGAGTTCATTGTGTCTATAGATGCCTCCAACTTCTCCATAGTGGCTGCCTTGTTACAAGTAGGCAAAGATGGGATAGAGCATCCGGTGGGATATTTTTCTAGGAAAATGTCTCTGCATGAGTTAAACTATGCCGTATATGACAAGGAGTTACTAGCAGTGGTGGAGGCGCTGATTTATTGGCATCACCACTTGCATGTCTCAACCCAATCTTTCCGGGTATGTACAGACCACCATGCCTTGCTGTACTACCTCGCTCCTCATGTCTTAACCCCACAGCAGACCCGTTGGCATGAGACCCTTGCCCAATCTACATTCAAATATAAGTTCACCAAGGACAAGGATAATGGTTTGGCGGATGCTTTGAGCCGCAACCCTGCTTTAGCGCCCAACCTCAAGGAGGTGGAAGTTCACAACACCCAGATGATGATTCCTCCAAGTAAACTTCTGCCTCAACGACCCTCTCCTCTGGCCAAAGGGCACGCGCTTGCAACTCTGGAAAATGCAGCATAATTTAGTATGTTCAGGAAGGTAGTCCTTTCTCAGCTGCTGACAACGGAATATACTACGTTACTTGCTAAGTGTGAGTTGAATCAATAGAATCTCTCCAGGGGCTATTACATGAAGGATGAGATGGTGTGGTTTCAGGGGCGCCTATGGGTTCCTGTTGGACCACTTCGCCTGGAAATCATCTGGGACCATCATGATGGACTTACCGTTGGTCATCCTGGGAAAGAAAAGACATTAGAGTTAATCCGGCGCACATACAATTGGAAGGGCTTGCCTGCTCAGGTGGGGCGGTACTGTAAGTAATGTTTAGTCTGCAACCAAATATAGCCAAATCGTCAACCTTTAGCGGGGTTGTTGGTACCTGTTCAGAAAGCTGAAGGGCCCTGGACTTCCCTATTGGTGAAGTTTATTGTAGAACTACCTGTCTCAGATGGTTACGATGCCATCATGGTGGTGGTGGACAGGTTTAAAAAAGTTTGCCCACTTCATTCCGTGCAGAACTACATTAACCGCGGCTGAGATGACCAGGCTTTTTCATGCATGTGTTTGCACTCCATGGAGTTCCCCAAGAGATTATCAGTGAATGGGGACCCCAGTTTACCTCTGTCATTTGGGAAGAGTTGTGTAAGACTCTCCAGATTCGCCATTGCCATTTGACTTCCTAACACACAATTAGATGGTCAGACTGAACGAGTGAATCAGTGCTTGGAGCAGTTCCTGCAGTGTTACACCGCCGCAGACCATTCCAATTGGGCATCTCACCTACCAATGGCCCAGTTTAGTTACAATAGTTCCTTGCACTCCTCAATTTGGTTGTTCCCCATTTTCGCCAGCCATGGCTTTAACCCCGCCTTTAACATGGAGCTTAGCTGTGGGTCTAAGGTTGAAGCGGTGGTGGACTTTGCTAAGACAATCAAGAAGGTCCACCAGGGGTTTCCACAAGCTTGGAGGCGGCAATGCAGGTGTATAAGGAGAGCGCTGATGGGAAGTGCCAAGTGAGTCCTGCATACAAAGAAGGGGATCTCGTGATGCTTGATGCTCGTAACATTCCTATCAAGCAGCCATGCAAGAAGCTAGACCCTAAGAGGATTGGACCTTACCGCGTTGTTACAAAGGTGGGCCATGCCTCATACCAGCTGAATCTTCCCCCTTCATTTTAAACTTCTCGGTGTTTCCTGAGAGCAAACTCACTTTGTTTGAGGGCCCCCCACCAGAGACTCCAGAGTACTATCTCGTAGATGGGGCGCCTGAGTGGGAGGTGGAAGAGATAGTTGCCTCCCACCGTGTAAAAGAAGACTGGAGTACCTGGTATCCCGGAAGGGCTTTGATGCTGCAAAGATCAGTTGGGTTCCAGCGCGCAATTGTGGGCATGCCCAAGATCTGATTGATGCCTTCCACCAGCGTTTTCCCCAGGCTGCCGGATCCCAACCCAAACTGACCATTGCTGCCATTAAGTTGGCCCCTGCCCACAAGAACCTTTCCCTGGCGCAAGCCTCTGGAGCAGGGTTGAGCCCCGTTGGGAGGAGATGGTCATGTCATGCACACATGACATAATAGTGGGGATCAACCTCAAAGATAAGGCTGGGCGCCTGGAGGCCCAAAAGGTGAAGCTACAGGGCCTCTCAGACCTGAAGCACACCCTAGACCAGCGCTGGGTAAGGGAAAAATATGCCCAGGTTGGTCCTTGTGGGGTGTTGAGTGCCCAGCCCCTGATGTTGGGCCAAGCGTTAAAAATAAAATATCTACTAAATAAAGGCGGATGGTTCAGTTTAGTTAGTTGAGGAACGGGGATTTGAAACCTGTTCCATCTACGAAACAACGCGCTCAGGTCAAATTCAACTTCATTGATCACTTGAGTGAATCAGTTTTGGCCTATTCCACTAACTCAGATGGCAGTATTGCCCTATTGGTGAGTTTCTGCTTGAGCCCACTGTGACTTAACCCCAATTTCCCCATCTGAGCTTAAATACGTTTTCCCTAACCAACAGTCCTTGTTGGTCAACTTTGCAAGTAACTTTTTCCCATTTTAGTTATTTTACCATTTATTATGATATTCCTATTGTTCTTGTGCGCAAACCTCTTTTAGGAGGTCTTGCATTCCATTACCCTTACTATTGCAAGGACCTTGCAGCTCTCAACTCGTGCACCATTTGTTCGCCCAGGCTCCTCCAACCTGGGTCACTTAACCCTTTCTGATATGTGCACCGCGCCACTTCCACTGGCGTTTTTATCATAAATCTCGCTTTTCTATGCCTAAGCTGTTTTTGCTTCAGCACCTTCTGCTGGGCTCTAATGGTTTTGGCACTAATGGCCAGTTCCCTGACATGGACCTTGTGCACCGTGCACTACCACGCTGGGAACAGGAGAGTTATAGACATTCTCCTTACACCGAGTTACACTTGATTATGGACTCCCCTCTGGGGTCCACTCAAGCTGTGCTGTTTCTCGCTTACCTGGTACTTCATATCATGCTCTACACCCTTGCCCTGGGTCCCTTTTGTACAGGCACCGTTTGAGGTGCCTTGTTTCCCATTTTCCTAATGGCTAGTTCCCTAGCAGTGCGGGTTTGCATCCCACACCACCTTGCTGGGAACGAGAGAGTTACAGACACTCTCTTGACATTAGTTAAACAACTTTTTTATTATAAGTGCATGACAATTATCCATGTGGGACTTTTGTTACTAGTAACTGGGTGCGTTGGCCATTTGTCACTACCATGATGATGCTCACCACAGTTTTCTCGTTTGGTTGTGTTTTGGTGCGTCTTAGCGTTATTCTTGTAACTACCAATTGGGAAGTGCCCACCCTTCCTGCTCATACCTAGTTGGCGGACTTTTCACAAACCTGTTGTCACGATTCCCCGCCTTTCTCCTGATATTCACTCAGAAATTCAACAGGCCTTGGCTTCCCTTGAGCCAAAACCCTCTTTAGGAAATAATAATTTGCCTAATTCACATCCATTTTTGTGGGGAGTGGATCTGTTGTTCCAGTTGTCTACCAAAGTGGCTAACTGGGTTTTTGCGGTATTCCACACCCAGCCGCTCTTGTGGCAAACAGTGGAGGGCTTGGAGCTGGTCTTGGAGCAGAGTCGTCCTGATGAAGCATCCTGCCATTCCTTCTATGAGATCTTTTCGCTGCGTCAAGTGAGTTGGCCGATGAAAGAATACTAAATGAATTCTGCAAAAAGCCCAGGCTTTGCCATTAACTGATAAGGTTGAAACATTGTTTCTCCATTTGACCTTGGACATATCGATGCAAAACTCCCCAATTTGGCAGTCGCCCCCTTCCAACTTTGATCATCTTGTCAAAACCCTTTGAGGTAGTTTCCCCACCCCAACCTGGAAGGGGTCAAGTAATTTGGCTGTCATCAGATCAAACCCTATAAATACAAAAGCCAAAAAGTCATGCGCGTCTCTTGAAATGTAGGAATCTTATCCTTCTAATCCTTTAAGTTCTTCTGGATTCGAACCTGAACAGGGGTCCAGCTCCAAGAATGATTTAAAGGTTTCAGATGATTCCACCGCGATGATGTCACCCATGGGCGCCCCTATAAATACCGCGTCCTCAACTAGTAATATTTTCTTGAATCATGAGGTGCTTCCCACTGATTTCCTCCCCATCTCAGTAGATATTGGGAGCACTGGAGGGTCCAAACCTGAATCTAACCAAAAAAGGGATTCCATTATTGTTTTTTCTTCCCAAGACATTTCCAAGGTGCATGCTGATGCATTGGTTCTGGGCTTGGGGGTGATGTCCCTGGATATCGATGCACACTGAACCATCAGAATAAGTGTGGGTTTGCTGGAGCTTGAAAATGCGTTTTATAATGTGAGCAATTTATTTCAAAACGAGCCGTTTATATGTTCATATGGCCTGGATGAGGACCCTATTTTGGTATATCAGATTACCCCTGAGAACCCTCGTTTGACACCTACCATGATCAGGGGTTCTCAGGAAGTGGAAAAGGAACTTCATTAATAATTTAATAAAAAGGTGTATATGCACCTGCAAAGGTGTGGTGGGATATGTGGCCTCAGTAGCAAGAGTGGCCCAATATCCCTCCCCCTTCTATGATTTTAAAACATACCCCGATGGCTTGTTCAAGCCATAGGAAGAATTTGCTGGTAAGATGGTGGCGTTTTCTGCTTTGAATAAATCCCATTCTAGATACAACTTGTTGACTGCTACCCTTACATCCTCTTTTGGAAAGTTCAGCACAACTATTTTAGTGGATACTGGTGCCTCAAATAATTTTATTGACCAAGACCTTGCTGACTACCTTGAGTTGAGTTACTCACCAGGTGGTATGGTTAGAGGTGGGGCTTCTCAAGGTATCCCCACACTGAACGTCAGAGGGTTAGTTGACTTCCAGGTGGGCTCCTATCTATTGTCCGACCAGTTTCAAGCTATCAGAAACCTCTTGTTCCCCATTATTTTGGGTTTAGAGTGGTGGCGGAAGTTTGAAGTCAGGACTAATTTGAAGGGAAACACTCTATCCTTGTCTTTAATAAACAATCACCAGTTGATTGTTCCTTTGTCTGAGGATAACGCCCAGGGAAAATTACCCCATTGGCCTAATGTTCCCACTACTTATCTTAACCCTTTGCTGAAGCCCTCCGTGGATCTTTCCTTACCTTCCTGTTTGGAGAGGTTGGAATCTTCTTTTGATGCAGCTTCAGCTAGTACTCTACCAGATCATTCTGAGTTCAATTGTGAGTTTAAGCTCACTGTGGATTTGGTGCATAAATCTTCTCCATATACCCATTGACTGTTCAGGAGGAAGAGGCTTTAGATGTGTGGGTGAAGAAGCAGTTGGCCAAAGGTGCCATATTTCATTGTACCTCCCCTGTCTGCTCCCCACTTCTCTTTGTGGAGAAAGTCGATAGAACTTTACGCCATTGTGTCAATTATGAAAATTTAAACAATGTGACTGTACCCAACCTTAATCACATCCCTTTAGATTCCTGGATTGCGCGTTATGTAGAAAAGGCAAAACTTTTCTCCAATTTAGATTGCCTCAATGCATTCAATCAAATCCAGATAAAGAAGGGCCAGTAGTGGTTAACCGCATTCCGCACCAGAAAAATTATTTTCCAGTTCTGGGTCATGCCCTTTGGGCTTAAGAATGCCCCTGCCATCTTTCAACGCCGCATTGATTCTGCGTTGGGGAACTTGTTGGGGGTATGCGCGGTTGCCTACATGAATGATATCCTGGTGTTTTACCCTGATCAGGAGTCACATGCAGTACACCTTTGACAAGTGATGCAGAGATTAAGGGCCGCTCGCCTTACACTCAAGATTAGTAAATGTTAATTCTTCAAGTCCCAGGTCACTTTTCTGGGCAACGTCTTTTTTGACCAAGTCCATATGATAACTCCAGACAAGGAGAAGGCTATTCATGAGTGGCCCACCCCCACCTAAGTCAAGGAATTGAGGAGCTTTTGGGGACGTGTATGTTCCTCAAGAAGTTCACACCCAATCTCTCCGAGGTGGCAGCACCCTTATATAAGGCCAGTGGTGCCAAGGTGCTTCAGTGGTCCCCCATTTTGAAGGATGCTTTCCAAGAGGTGAAGTGCACCCTGTTATCCACATCCATCTTTCGCCATGTTGACCCTGCCAAGGAGTTCATTGTGTCCTTGGATGCTTCCAACTTTGCCATTTCAGCTTCCCTGTTACAGATGGGTGAAGATGGGTCTGAGCATCCAGTGGGATATTTTTATAGGAAAATGTCTCTGCATGAGTTAAACTACACCGTATGTGACAAGGAGTTATTAGCAGTTGTGGAGGCGCTAATTTATTGGCGTCACCACTCACATGGCTCCTCCCAACCATTCTGGGTATGCACAGACCACTGAGCCTTGTTGTACTACCGCGCTCCTCATGCCCTAACACCACGTCAGACCCATTGGCATGAGAATCTTGCCCTATTTACATTTTCCTATGAGTTTATTAAGGGCAAGGAGAATGGTTTGGCAGATGCTTTAAGCCGCAACCCTGCTTTAGCTCCCAATTTAAAGGAGGTAGAAATTCACAACACCCGGTTGATAATTTTGCCTCAACTTCCTTATTCCATGGTCCATATGCCAGCGCTCGCACCTCTGGAAAATGCAGCAGAATATAGTATGTTCAGAAAGGTAGTTCTTTCTCAGCCATTATCAGCCAGGTATACTTTTGTTCTCGCTAAGAGCGCCCTGAATCAGGATGACTTATCCAGTGGCTATCACGTGAAGGATGAGATGGTATGGCTCAAGGGCGCCTATAGGTTCCTTCTGGATCACTGCGCCTGGAGATCATCTGGGACCATCATGATGGAATCACCTTTGGTCATCCTGGGAAAGCAAAGACCTTGGAGTTGATATGATGCACTTACAATTGGAAGGGCTTACCTGCTCAGGTGGGGCGGTACTGTAAAGAGTGCCTGATCTGCAACCAAATGAAGCCAAATCGTCAACCTTTAGCGGGGTTGTTGGTACCAGTCCAAAAAGGCTGAAGGGCCCTGGATTCCTTATCAGTAGATTTCATTGTGGAGTTACCCGTTTCAGATGGGTATGATGCCATCATGGTGGTGGACCGCTTTACAAAGTTCGCCCACTTTATTCCCTGCAGAACGACCATAACTGCTGCTGAAATGGCTAGGCTCTTCGTCGCCCATGTATTTGCGCTTCATGGGGTTCATCAAGAAATCATTAGTGACCAGGGACCCCAGTTCACCTCTGCCTTTTAGGAAAAGTTGTGTAAAACTCTTCAGATTCGCCCCTGCCATTTGAATGCCTATCACCCCCAATCAGATGGGCAGACTGAGCGAATGAACCAGTACTTGGAACAATTTCTGCGTTGTTACACCCCCGCAGACCATCCAGATTGGGTTCCTCACCTTCCTATGGCCCAGTTTAGCTACAACAACACTTTGCATTTATCAATTGGTCGTTCACCCTTTTTTGCCAACCATGGCTTTAACCCTGCTTTTAACATGGAGCCCAGCTGTGGCTCCAAAGTGGATGCGGTGGTGGACTTTGTTAAGACCCTCAAGAAGGTCCATAAGGGGGTGTCCAAAAGTTTGGAGGCGGCTATGCTAGTTTATAAGGAGAACGCCGATGGAAAGCGCCAAGTGGGTCCAGCGTATAAGGAAGGGGATCTCGTGATGCTTGATGCTCACAACATCCCTATTAAGCGGCCATGCAAAAATCTGAGTCCAAAGAGGATTGGTCCTTACCGTGTAGTTAGAAAGGTGGGTCATGCCTCATACCAGTTAGATCTTCCCTCCGCGTTCTGGATCTTCTCTGTCTTTCGTGAAAGCAAATTTGCCATTGTTTGAGGTCCCCCACCTGTGACTCCTAAGGCTTATCTCGTGGATGGGGCGCCAGAATGGGAAGTGGAGGAGATAGTAGCCTCCCGCCAGGTTAAGTGATGTCTCAAGTACCTGGTATCCTGGAAGGGGCTCGATGCAGCTGAGAACAGTTGGGTGCCAGCACAGGATTGTGTACATGCCCAAGACCTGATTAAATCATTACATAATCGTTTCTCTGAGACTGCAGGATCTAAGCCTAAGCCAGACGTTGCTGCTATGAAGTTGTCACCCGCACATAAGAACTTCTCCTTAGTGACTGCCCCTAGAGGGGGGTGGAGCCCAAGAAGGAGGAGAGGTTAATGTTATGGTTGAATGACTTAACAGTGGGAACTAATGCCAAAGATAAGGCTGGGCGATAGGAGGCCCAAAAGGTGAAAATTCAGGCTCTTCCTGACCTAGAACACACCTTAGACCAACGCTGGGTGCAAGCAAAACATGCCCAGGTTGGTACTAATGGGGTGCAAAACGCCCAGCCCCTTATCTCGGCCCAGGCACTGAAACAAATGATCTACATATCAAATGAAGACGGTTAAATTTGGTTAATTGGAGAATGAGGGTTCAAATCCAGTTTGAGTTATGAAATCTTGAGCTTGGGTAAAATAAAGCTTCAATTGATCACATGAGTGAAGGCACTTTTGGTGTATTTTACAAAAACGGATGGAAGCATTTGTTTATTAGAGCGTTAAGGCTTGAGCACACTTATGCAGAACTCTAATTCCACTGACCCACTTTAAATACGTTTTTCGTGACCAACATTCCTCATTGGTCAATTTTCTTAAATAAATTTACCCATTTTATTTTACATTTTGTTTATGGTTTCTTAAGTGAACTTGGGTTTGGGCCTCGTCAAGGAGGTCTCCAACTATGTTGGCCACTAAATACTGTCTTAATTTACGAAAATCCCAGGTGCTCCCTTGGGCCGCTCAGGTCCCCTCCAAATTGAGGCACCCAAGCCTACTGACACTGAGTTACACTTGAATAGGGACTCCCTTCTGGGGTCCACTCAAGCTGTGCTGTTTCTCGCTTACCTGTTACTGTATATCGTGCTCTACGCCCTTGCCTTGGGTCCCTTTTGCACAGGCACTGTTTGAGGTGCCTTGTTTTCCATTCTCCTAATGACTAGTTCCCTAGCAGTGTGGGTTTGCATCCCACACCACCTTTCTGGGAACATGAGAGTTACAGACAATCTCTTGACACTGACAGTTGGCTGACTACTATGAAAATACTTCAATATCAGTGGGGTTGGAGGGCTGACAAGAGTCTACCCCCTGAGCTCCAGTAAACCAGCCATATTTTAGCAAAACTCAGATAGTGTTACCTCATGAGGGTCTTAAACCTCAGAAAAAAAGGTTCTCACCGTTTTGAACATTCTAAACCCTGATCAGACAGCAACCAATTTGGGACTACTTTCTTTAGAGCATAATATTAACATGAGTGAAAATGACATTATTTTAGCCAAACCTTATCTTAAATCTTTATATTTTAGGCTCATAATAAATCCAGTATTTATGTTTATATCTGACAACCCTTTTTAAGCCACAATATAATTTGCTGCACCCAGGCGTCTGAGAAAAGTACAAGAAACTATAATGAGTCATTTTCTGCGATAGCAAAAATGAAAGTGGTTATGTTTCTTATATAGTTAGAGTGGCAAACTATCCCACTCCTGATAATGATGCAACTATATTTACTAAAAGATATTCAGCCCTTTAAAAACCCACACTTGGTAACTACTTGGTAGTTTCTGCCTTTTTCCAAGAATAATCTTGGTAATTTTGATATCAATGCTACTCTGTATACTCCTCAATGTAATATCAGCACTTCATTTTTGGTAGACACTAAACTCAAAAAAATTTTATTGATCAAGATCTAACCGACAGATCAGATCTGGATTACTTGTCTGTTAAAATGATCAAGGATGATGATTCACAGCCTATTCATCATTAAAAAGTCTAAGTTCTATTGGATTTAAAGACTAAGATTCTAATAATCTGACCATTTTCTTGTAATAGATAATTTGCTATACCCCTTTATTCTAGGGGGTAGAGTGGAGCAGTTTTGATATAAAAACAACTATTAAGGCTAATAATTTGATCCTTGTTCTGAAAGGAGAATATGATATAGTGATCCCTATGACAATTGAGAATGACCAAGATACTTTCCACTATGTCTTAATGTTCAGAAATTTATACTGCGTCTTTGCACAAACCTCTCCAGATTAATCTTTGCCTCACCCTGTTTGAGGGCTTATATTCATCTTTGATGAAGCTACTACAATGATCTAATCTGATTATTCTGAGTTTAATTGTAATTTTAAGCTTATAGTGGACTTGGTTCACAAATCTTCTACAATATACCCTTTAACGCTGAAAGAAGAATTAGCACAAGAGTTTGGGTGAAAGAACAGGAAGCTAAAAGTTTTAAAATCAAGAAGACCTCTTCAGTGTGTTCACCACTTTTATCTGTAGAGAAAGCAGATGGTAACCTTTTTCCGTGTGTTGATTATGGTAACTTAAACAATGCTACTACCTCCAGCTTGCATTTAATTCACATATAAAACCAGATTTATGGACATGTTGAGAAGGCTAAACTCTTTATAAAACATGACTGCTTATAAAAATATAATCAAATCCGCGTAAAAAGGAGCAAGAATGGCATACTGTTTTCTAAAAAATTAAGTGTTTTCTCAATTACTTAATCATGCCATTTGACCTCAAGAAAGCGATTTCTAACTTCCAAAGTCACATAGATGCATCCTTAGGAGATTTTTAGGGGTATTTGCAGTAGTCTATATGAATGATATCCTGTTTTTCACCTCACACCATGAGTACATGAAATACACTTGTAAAATGTTTTAGAACATTTAAGAGCGGCAAGTATGACTTTAGAGATGAGTAAATGCGAGTTCTTTAAATCACATTACCTTTCTAGGCAGCATTGTATTTGACAAGGGCCATATGATCACTCTGGACAATGAGAAGGCCATAAGTGACTGGCCAACGCCAATCTCAGTAAAGAAATAAAAAAAGCTTTTTAGAAATAAGTACTTTCTCTAGTAGTTCACCTCAAACCTATCAGAGTTTGCTGCGCCATTGTATAAAGCAAGTGGGGCTAAGCTTCTGAAATAGTCACCTGAACTGGAAGACGATTTCTAAGATGTTAAGTACACCTTACTCCTCGCGTCCATACTTCATCGCGTTAACCCATACAAAAGATTATTAGTGGCCAGTGACGCTTCTAATTTTTACAATGGTGCTGCATTGTTACAAGTGGCATAGATGGAGACAAGCATCCAATGGGGTATCTCTCATGCAAAAAATGTCTTTTACAGAGTTGAACTATGCTTTGTGTGGCAAGGACCTCCTTGCAGTAATGTAATCTTTAGATTAATGATGCCACCATTTATATGGTTTAACTTAGCCATTTTGGGTCTGTACTGACAATAGTCTTTACATTACTACCATGCACTCATGTCTTACCCTATGTCAAACCTGCTGACATGAAACCTCACCCAGTTTGTGTTCTCTTATTAGTTTATGAAAAAGCAAGGAGAATGGATTAGCAAGTGCATAAGTTGCAATCCATCCTTGGCTCCTGAACCCAAGGAATTAGAACTCTATAACACTAGAATGGTGTTTCCTACTGGCAAATTTACATCCAACATCCCAACTCTAACCCCAACTCTCCTGTCCTTACTTGAAAGAGAATCTGGAGGAATATTACCAAATTTTTACTTAGATCAAAGGCCAGTTTGAAGAAGGCAATACATTATTAGTCGCAATATCACCAAAAGAATCTCCTAGAAGACCTTGTGTCTCTAGGGAAATCTCTTAGAGGAATTAGAATCACCAAAGCAAATCACTTCAAATTGAGCAGACAAAATCTCTAGTCAAAGCTAGTTAATCTCTATTAAAAACTAGGCAAAAGTTAATATTATGACTGAGTAAATCTTCTAATGTTTAAAAATTAAGATACTTATAGCTTTAAAAAGAAATCTGGGATCAAGTAGGGTATGGCAATTTCTGGAATGATACAGTAGTATGTGGGGATTCTGGTGGACACAATCTTTCTTGACCAATACAGCAGATTCAGAGGATCTCCAAATGGCAAAATATTTCCAGATACCCTGCCAGATTCAAAAGGGATTCTATATTTAGTTGCCTGTCTTGAAATTCATTGGCCAATTAAATTTTGGTAGCTTCCACAGTGGCTAAATTTATTGATAAGGTTAAACATTATCTGGCATCCAAATTCATACAAACTAATGTGAATCCCATCATTCCTGACAATGCCCCCTAAAGAGCTTGTCAAGGAGGGACAACTTGTGAGATATCTAGTGTGAACTCAATATACAATAGAGTCCAATTTGATGGATGTAATTGAGTACTCCAGTCTTCAATGATAAATCACTTAATAAGGTCCTGACCTAAGCCTATCAAATGTGTGAACTTGATCCACTAGACGGTAATCTTATAACAGGACTATATTCCATAGCTGATAATCAGGCAAACCGGGTTTTCTGGGCATTGCTTCAATATGCTTCTCATTTGCTTATAGTCCCCATAAGATTGGCAACTAAGGATTGTAATTGAAGTAATTCATCTTTCAGCCTTCACATTGCTAGCATGGCTGTTTTTGATGTGGAGGTTTCCAATATGGGTTGAACAATTAAGATTAATATTGGCTCTCATCCATATAGAACCTAAAAAGGTGACATCTGGATAACTCAATGAAGCTCATGTGGTAGTCCAATAGAGCTTTCAGAAGGTACAACTCCACCAAGATGTTTCAGATTGAGCCATCTTGCGGAGAAATGTGATTAGAGTTTCATTCACTCATTCCACTGCTCCGTTGGTAGCAGAATGATATGGAAGTAAAGGAGGGATAAGTGCACATCAAAAAAGTTTAGGTCAAAGATTATTTGAGATATAAAGTCGGTGTCATTATCAGATAAAAGTACCTTTGGGCTACCGTGGCAGGTGAAACTCTTTTAAGTAAAAATGGAGTAGTCACTTTAGAAGCTGCTGTGGCAACTTAGATGGCCTTAACCCATTTTTTGAGGTGGTTGACCGCTAGTATGATATAGCGGTGGCCATACATCGCCATAGGCATTGGACCAACAACATCAATACTGATGGTAGCAAAATGGGACAGTAGGACCCACAACCTGGTTTATACATCAAATTGTAAAGTTTCTGGCTAGCACAAATAAGACAAGAATTGATGTTATCTTGGATCAACTTAATCGTCCCTTTCCAGTAACATCACTCTCACATCCATTGATGGGGTTTCCTTATGGCGCCATGGCCTACAGTTGAATGGGCCTCTAGAGCAGTTTCTGTTATAGCCCATGGCAGACATAAGGTAACCTAGAGGTTCCAACCTGTTTATACAGTAGTATGTCATCAATACCATTTGCTTAGTCATCTTCTTTAGTCATTGCTGAACTGCATGAGTCACTTGGCTCCATTCCTCAGGTTTTCCAATAGTATATAAACTAATCCTCCTCAGAAGCATTTATAGTCAATATGGGTAGTTGTGACATTCTATCAACATTTCAAGGTAACATTCCAGTGTAATGAACAATGGAAAAGTTATAACTTTGAAGTTTATGTGCCCAGAGAGACAGAAGTCCATTAAGATCCTTCATCTGTTTTAGGCACCGTAGAGAGGCATGGTCTGTAACTACTGTAAAGTGGTTCACATATAGTAAAGGACGAAAATGCTTAATGGTAAGCAAAAAAGCTAGGCATTCTCACTTGGTAACGCTGCAATTCCTCTCTCCTGAGTTAGTGTTTTACTGAAATACGCTATAGGATGGTCAATTTGATTTGCATCAAGCTGTGCCAGTATGGCCCCAACAGCTACATCGCTAGTGTCAGTAAAAAGGATAAATGACCTATCATTTTTGGGATGTACTAATACAGGAGCGGTCAGGAGAGCTTTCCTTAGAACGTCATAAGCCTATTGTTGATTTGTTTCATATTGGAACAGAACCTCCTTATGGAGCAGATACATCTTCAGTTCAGCAAGCTCATCAAAGTGGGGGATAAATTGTCAATGATAGACAACAATCCTGAGGAAAACCTAAGTATTACATACGCTGGATGGTCA
Source organism: Massospora cicadina (assembly GCA_022478985.1). Lineage (NCBI taxonomy): Eukaryota > Fungi > Entomophthoromycota > Entomophthoromycetes > Entomophthorales > Entomophthoraceae > Massospora > Massospora cicadina. The sequence goes on along the minus strand of JAKSZP010001470.1, from coordinate 38,248 downwards.
GGTCCTCTTCTCAATCATGACTACTTTTTCTGGTAACGGCAAGATCCCTTCCTGGGTAATTTTATGCCCAAGAAATTGCATGTCAATTTGAAGAGAGTCTAATTTTTGGTTTTAGCTTCAGCAAAACAAATGGAGATGTTAAAACACTTCCTTCAAGTGAGCAAGATGTTGGTTGAAGGTGCGAGAGAACATGGTCACATCATCGAGGTAAACTAACACACATGACATTAACAAGTCCCCTAACAGGCTATCCATCACCTTTTAAAAAGTGACTGGGCGTTGTATAGTTCTTGGGGCATTCTAATAAGTTTAAATAACCCCTCACTTGCTATAAAGGCACATCTCTTCTAATCCTACAGCAGAAGCTTAATCTACCAGTAGCCACTAACAAGATCCATTGCAGAGAAGAATTAGAAACTGGCCAAGAGTCATAGGGATTTATCAATTTGCTTTAGGAAAATATATGTCCTTTTGAGTAAGGGTATTCAACCAGTGGTAATATATTACTACCGGATGTCCATCATCCTTCTTTCATATAAGCAACAAAGATGGATCCCATGAACTTTTTGAGGGCTTAAGTAATCTGGCATCCAGGAGTTTTTTTAGTTTCTTTGTCACCTGGGATTCTTCAACCTTATATTCCAGTAGGTTGAGCACAGATTAAAGGAGAGTAATCAATAAGCACTTTATGCTGTACACCTTATATCATTACAAAGTCATCAAACCTTTTAAAAATATGTAAGCACACTCTGATCAAAGCATCTGCTTGTTGCTGCTTCTCAGAGGTAATTTTGTCACCAATCTTTACTTCAACATGGGAGATGATAGGATCCCCATTAATCTATAAATTAGGTAGATTACCACACCTGAATATGGTTCAACTTGATTAGCAGGTAGAGTCTGAACATATGCAACAGGTTAGTTTTGAGTTATTTGCATAGATCAATCAGTGAAATTGGCCATCAAAATGGTTGAGGGCTCAAATAGGCAGGATATATAACCCCAGGGCAGATAAAAGGCTCAAAAATGGCCAGATTGGGGTCGCCAAAAATTTCTGATAAGTGGTCCAATGAAATGGTAACTTGGATTCCTGTGTCCACCAGTATTTGAGGTTTGGGACATAACTACCCGGTTATTGGAGTATTTGTCCCACCATTAATGAGCCTCAGCGATGGAAGGAGGCAGTTTAGTTTTTGGCACAACTAAATGGTACTCAATCTGCTCAAGAAATTTGAATGTTAACTAACAACTCCTAAGTTCTCTTCTTCCTTTCTCTTTAGGGGCGTCTTTAACAACTGGGGGAATGCAATATTCTAAGATAAAAATACAAATTATTATGACTAAATTTGGTGTCAAATCCAATAGGGAATTGAATGCTTTTGAGAAGGTCGTAACCATCATTCTGTAGAACAACCTCCAGGGCTGACACAACCAGGAATCCAAACAAAAGCAGCAGGGAAGAGTAAGCACCCAAAGATTAGGTTTTATCAGGCCCCACAGTCCCATAATCCAAGTGTGTTTTTGATCCTGAATGACCTTTTATCCACTTTACCAATCATGAAGTAATGATGTTAACTGGTGATCTGATATCAATTATGCAATAATTTTCACCTTATGAATGACTACTTCAACATGAGTAACCTCAGTGCCAAAATGGGGGTGTGAGTAAATGGGATTTTCTTGGCAGAAGTGGTTAGGAAAGCAGAATAAGAGAGAAATAGATCTTTAATTAATTAATGGGTCAAGGACGTCCACTTCTTCAGGTATGGATAAGATGTGACATTCAGAGCATTGAGCAATGGTAGACATGGGATGAGGCGCTGAGTCATCAGCAGAGGGTGCCTCGTGCCCTAAGATGACTTCAATTTTCCCGCCTCATCAGCTTTTTTTCTTCCAACAGGAATCCTCCTGATGCACAAAGAAACCATAAAAGGAGCAAGGGTCACGTTGCGGTTTAGATATCTGGAATTATCACACTGCATGAATGTGATTCTAGTTCACCTTGTTAGGTGTTTAGCGCACCTCCAGCTCAGGCAATTCCATAATAGACTCCTTAATATCAAGAATTGATTTGAACATCTTTAAAGCATTCTGGAAGTGTAGTATGAGACATACTGTGTTGAAACTGGAGAAGATGGCGGTGATGGTATTGTCCAAGTTAACTCAATTGCAGAATGTGAGGGCCTGAGATCTCTGATAAAATTGCGTGGCAAACTCAAAAGTGGTTCTCCACGTTTATGATAGAACCACATGAATACCTGTTTACAATTATCAGGGAGATAATACTTCGAAAATTCTTTGATAGGGAGACCTTTAGCTCCTCCCAAGTATTACACTGTTTGAATTATGGCATCATAATATCTCAAGCTTACTATCAAGACAGATTTGTATATGTTGGCACCGTTGCAATATTTAGCATGTTCCATTAAATTTTCATACACATAAAGGTAAGACGGAATAGGTTTGGTCCCAGGCACATACTTCTCCTTAAAGGTGGGTTTGATATACAACAGGGTCAGAAAGAGCATGGATAGTGGTAAAGGAGACTAGTTGGAATCTTTGACTCAGTGGTTCCTAGGTCAGTTTGGGGACAGCTGTATTGACTTGATAGCAGAAATCATTCATTATTTCCTGGAGGGTGTGTAGCTGGTAACATTATCAAGTGAGGCTTTAGTATCCAGGATTCAGCGGAGATCTTCAATCTCAGAGGACTGGCTTGCAACTTTGATTGAATAGTTTTTATAAAGTTAGCGATAGGATGAATATCCGCCATGATAGTTGAACAGGGTTGAGCCCTCTATGAAACAGACAAATGATATGGAGATTTTTGGTCCACTAAATGAACTTAATAAACTTATTCTAATGTGAAGCAATACCCTCGACCACGCCACTTTATTTAAACTTAATATGTATAGCAGATTCTGTCTGCTTGTAATTCCCGCTTCTTCTTACCAAAAACCTTCCTCTTATAGTCTTCACATCACGCTGATAGATCCACGACTTTGACCATTTATGACCATTTTGCTTAGGCTATTCTTTTCCGCCATATCCTCATTGGTCCATCCTTGTAACTGAGAGGCACCGGCAGAGTTTAATTTTTTAAATAAGCTATTGCCTTAGTTTGAGGAGATCTACTAAATATCCATCCTGAGTTTGGTATTGCCTTATTGCCTTATATTGTGGCGATCTCACCATTATTATACTATTATTTTTGGCCAATATTACCCAATCCACCGCAGCTATTTATAGATTATTGTCAAGTCATATTGAAATCTTAACATTACATCCCTTGACAGGATGATAAGTCTCTTGTTGCTTATACACTGTAGGAATTTTGCATGTACTCAATCAACACTTTGACCACTCAAGGGGTCCTTGATAGTGTAGGCATTGACTCCCATCTTCTCAATTATTGCAAATGGACCAATCCAGATGTTAGCCAATTTATGCTTTTGACCAAATCCATGCTGATCATGAAATAAAACCATCTGTTCATCTTTGAACTGATCTAGCCCACTACTCCATATCTGATCAGCAGCCTTATTCTTTATATTTTGGCCAAGCTGAAAGAGTATGCTTCAGTTTGCAGCTTGATTAAAGTGTTTGCCAAGTTAGTCAAGTAGCGTTGAAAATCCATTCCACTGGTATTTCCACGCAGGCATAGAGCAGTGCAGGTAGAGCTGGGTGCCATCAATATATTAACTGGAAGGGACTCTTCCCCGTTGCAGAGTGATAACTAATGTTGTATGCAAAAATGGTGGTGGAAGTAAGGAACTCCAATCTGAAAGTCATTCTATTTCCAATCTCCAGAGTATGTTCACAAAGGTCCCATTAACTCGCTCAACCATACCATTGGACTTGGGGTGATATGGTGTCATCAAAACCCCGCAGAAGGCAATAGCTTTTTTAGCTTTGGGAGGATGTGAAGGTGAAGTTGTTCCATTATCAGTAAGTATAAACTGAGGGCATCCATGTTGCTGGATTATACATTCCAATATGAACTTGGTTACTGTGACTGCCCCCAAATCCCAGATTACCTGTGCTTCTACCCACCTGGGCAAGTGGTTTATTGCCACCAGAGTGTACTTAGAACAGTTTGCTCCAGTTAGCAGGGGCCCCATGACATCAATGGACAACGTATGCCAGGCAAAATGCAGTTTCTTTTTTTTAGTACTAGATGGTACGCAAAATGCAGTTTCACCACCTGATATAAAGTCTTTTGGATGAACGGCTTTTCCACTTGACACTGGTGGCAGCAGGAAATTGTCTCAAGCACGTCAATGTGCATGCTCTCCCAAAAATACCAAGAGCGCAACAATTTAAGCGTCTTGTGCAATAAGCCATGTCCTACTGCCTTGTGCGCACTCATAATAATGCTAGACATGCCAAGGGTCACAGAAAGTTCATCATAGAATCTCCAATCCGTTTTTACAACTCACCATTTCGCTGGAAGGTATTACATCACATCTTATTCAACGCCTTTATAATGTGAAGCGGTTTGTCATCATATATGCCACTGAGCATTTTGCTGTATATTACATCATTTAGATCTGCCATAATGGCAATCATTGGTAATCTCAATAAGCAATCTGCATTTTGGTGTTTGGCTCCAGGTCAGTGAAGTATTTTAAAGCCATAATCCTGCAGTTTGAGAGTCTATTGGACTAGATGCCCTTCATGCTCTCTGAGATTCTGCAACCAGCGTAACGATGCATGATCAGTTACTACTTTAAACTTCACTCTATGAAAGTACAACCTATTTTTCTTATATATTATATCACCCCTAAGCGCTCCTGCTCAGTCACAGTATAATTGCATTTGTGGAAGTTTAAGCTCCAACTGTAGATTCAACTGGGTGCTTCTCCCCCTCGCCATCCTTTTGGGATAGAACCGTCCCAACAGCATAAAGAGTTGCATCCATATGAGCAATAAACTCTTTATCAAAATTTGGATAGCGTAACACCAGCGTGCTGATTAATGCTGTCCAAAGTGTATCAAAGGAGCATTGTTGACGTTCCATCCATTTGAACATGGCATTCTTTTTTTGTAACTCAAACAGCAACCTCCAATACAACTGAAGTTGGGGATAAAGCGTCATTAGTAACCAACCATCTCCAAAAATACCTGTACATTGTGTTTGCTGCTTGGCTGGATCATTTTTCAGATAGCATTAACTTTATCTGGCTGCTGTTTAATCCCCTTCGCATCTACCATAAACCCAAGGTACTCCAGTTGGTCCTTGAAGAAGTGGCATTTATGGGGCTTGATATTGATGTTGGCCTCAGCAAGCCGGCAGATTACCTCCATAGATGGGTAAGGTACTCAGAAAATGTTCAGGTGAAGACATTATACTATCAAGGTACACAATAATGGAAGACAGCTTCAGGTCACCAAGGATGGTGTTCATAGACCGTTGAAACGTATCTGGGGCGTTACACATCCCTTGAGGCATATGTGACAGTTGAAAAAGCCCTTTTATGCGATCATGGTGCATTTCTCTTGTACCACCACAGGCAACTTGATTTTCCAGTAACCCAATATCAAATACTTCGCAGAGAAGTAACAAGCTCTGCCTAATCAATCCAGAGCATCATCAATCCGTGGCAAGGGATATGAGTCCTTTTTGGTGATACTGTTGAGCTTCCAGAAGTCTATAACTATCCAGTTGGTACTGTCCTTCTTTTTTACAATTAGACTGGGTGAATCCCATGGACTCTTTGACAGTTAAAGGGTCCCTTGATCCAGTTATTTTTCAATTTCCTTGGTAACTAATTCTTCAGATACCCTCAATCAGCATTTTGGATGAGACCTTATGGGGCAATGAACCAAGTGTCCAATTGATGGACCATCCCTCAAGCGCACCCTAAATTATGGTTGTTGACAGCAAAAATTTTCTTGTATTTATGAATTAAGCTAACACCTGATCTTTCTGTTCTTCTGATAACCCCATTACATTTTTGCGCGGTACCACAACCATTACTCCAGGCTGTGGTTCAACGGGTAGAACAGATTCATCCAGCAACCCAAACTCATGAACCCAAAGGACCTTCTCAACAGGGGTCAAGTGCAAATACGCCACTATTTGATGTTGGAGAACATATAATGGTTCTTTTTGTAGATTTGCTAGTAAAACCTTGTTTTCTCCATGTCCCAGTAGTATAATACCTGGAGCCACATGAGGCTCAAGCCCCAATTGCTGATAAGTGCTAATAATTCCCCACAGAGCCCAATTGGTATTTACACCTCTAACTCAGTGTTTACTATTACTTGGTGTCTGGAGGGGATGGTTATAGACCCAGCAGCTCTGAGAGGCAGCCCTTGTTATTCATACATCTGCTGGGGGAGGGCCCAGGTCTTCTTTTTTAGTTGATGGTAGCAAACCAGAATCACCCTGTCACTATAGGCAAGGTTGATATGTCCCATATTTGGATTATTTGGCACTCCACTGAAAGTAGAATAAATTGGGATCCGCTGCCCCAAAATTTCAAAGGTCTCCTCTTCATTTCATTGACAGCATCAATTTGTTACATAAAAGCGGTTCCAATTACCATATCATAATTATCGTTTAGTAACATATTGCTGGAGCTGCAACAACAATTGACCTAAACTGCAAGGGTAGTGCACTGTACACTCCCTCTGAGACTATGCTTTCAGTTCCCACGGTACCATACACCATTAATGTTCTACATCAGGTCTAACATCAACTTCACCATCAACTTAGTGAAAACTATGTTAACTGGGGCGCCCGTGTCTATTACAGCGCAGAATCAATGCTTTGCTACAAAAATATTTAGCATGTACACTCAGAATAAGAGGAATTTTAACTGTTTAATAGTGAACATTTAAAGAATATCTTTTCCTAAGGAAGCTCATAATCCCTCTCACTGACTTTAAGGTCTTATTTAATAATAGCATCCACCAGGAGAGCGACGTTTACTCTTTGTTGGAATTTAAGCTTTTGTTTTACTCGCAAGGTGTGTTTTCACACCTGAATTACAACAATATGCAGGAGAAATTAGTTCTCTAAGCGGGATAAATAATTAAGTGGCTATTGGCCACTTATAATAAAATACTAATACTTTAATTTATTAAAAGATTGGTTTTTATAAGATTTTATTAGTAATCGCCAAGAGGTAAAGAAGTAAACCCTCTTAAGATATTGATTCTTAGTACTTTTACTTATTGAGGCTTGAAGTGAATTGAGGCATGAATTTCAGATTAGACTAGGAATAGCCATATTAGGGAATATTATGTTTTGGCTTATTGGGGCTCTTAAGAATTGCCTCACTTTGATGGAATGAATATTGGAGGGTCAATAGCAGGTAGGATAAACCTGTGATGCAAGGATTTTATATATTTTACCCAATAATTGAGTGAGAAGATATTTGCATCTGATGAAACCTCCTCAAGGGTTATAAAAGGGAGTGGCCATGGGGTAATGTTTGGATTAAGTTAGCGAGGGGATGGAGAGGACCCTCAGAACAGCTCCCCTGATTTTGCTGCAGGTTCAGTGTTACCCTGCTACTAGCCAAAGGGCGATTCAGCTGAGGATTGGGGGCAATAGTTTACCCCAACTTGCGGGTCTCACTGAGAATTGACCAGGGTCTCTTGGTCAATGTTATTAATATCAAAACCTAAATTACTCTTAATACAATACTGATTTGTAATCATCCAATGCTCCTTTTGAGGAAAGCGCATCTGAGGATGATCCCAGCTTGTCTGGAGAAATTTGTTCAAAAATTTGGTAAGCTTAAGCCTTCAGTTGCTCCTGGGGTCCTTCTTCTGCTGTGGCCTTGTCTTACGCTTGTGTCAGTACATTTACCTCTCCAACTGGATGCTGATATAGGAACTCATCATTGTACTGAGGACTTCTGCTGAATATACTTTTGATAGTTTCAGGTGGGACGTTTGGGGTTGTGATAGTGGAGGTATAGGGTCTCGTCTCTAATCCGCTCCATCTTTTCCCTGGTAGTACTAGCCCTGCTGTATGTAATGAACCTGATGGTTGGGGCAACTCCATGCAAGGTGCCCAGGATGACTGCAATCACAACAATTTACCCTTAGGGCCCACATCCTCAGTTATTGTAAAAATAGCCCAGGCCAATAGTTTGAATGTTAACAATTGGCGTATGCAGGCCCAGGCCAATGGTTTGACTGCTGACGGTTGGTGTAAACAGGCCCAGGCTGAAATTTGGGCTGCTGGCAATTTTTATAAGAAGGTCCAGACTGGAAGATAAAACTGATGTGGTTAACTTGGCTGAGGGTGAGGCACATAGTTATAATAAAGCTGGGATTTACTAAGCGTAATTTGAACAGGACGGTATGATTCCCCCAAATAAGAAGGTCCAGCGACGTCTGCTGTAGGTTTCTGATCTGTATTGGGAGGAGTAAAGGTGTCATATAGATGGCACAAAAATTGAACATCTTGAGCAGGGGTACGTTGTCCTCCAAAACTGGAGCCATAACATTGTAAATTTTGCAGTATGGATTCACCATGTAGGTCATTGCAATGCCCACATCATATTTAGACAGAGTCACTGCTCCAATTAACACATGGGCTTCCACCGTGAATTGTTCAGTAATTGCAGAAAAGGTTTCATTACACTTGAACCCAATGGTTAAGAACTTTGCCTTCTGCTGCGACATCTTTGTTGCACCTCTAAACAACCGAAGTTCAGTATCTTCACTTCTTGATATGTAATGGAACTTCTTAGAAGATAGCAAGTGACTTAATGGCACTTCCAACATCTAAGGCGGATATTAGCAATCTAGCATTGCACCAATCCAAGGCTCCTTCCACTGTGAACTCAAATCTATTTAAATAACCCATGTATGGTCCCATTGTGGTAAAATGGAGGCAGCTTATCAATGCAAACCTCCTCCCACTTGTAACTGCAAGCTTTTGAAGCATACTGAGAAATTGGTCAAGACCCATAGGCAGTATCTCAGTGAGGCGCTGGTTCAGTAGGGTCAGAATTGCACGGCTTGTCTGATGCTTCAGGGGCATTGTGGGTTCCTTTGGTGGGCAGTGCAGCCATCACCTGGGGGAATCGGTTCACCAAGACATAATCATCTCTGGGGCTGCCATCATGGGTGGAGTAGCTCAATCTGTCTACATATTTAGTAAAAAGCTCCTCACTGGGTACCTGGCCTCTTATCCATCATATTACAATTCTTTATGAGTGTCGCCTGGTTGCTTGTCCACTTCCCAATGAGGGCGTTGAGTGTGGGAGGTGCTGTTTAACTTCTGCTCCACATAATTTAGTTTTTCAGTAGTATCATCCAAATAATTAGAAAGTTGCCTGTTTTGGTTTACAAGGATCTGCATTTGGCTGAACGTTTTGTTGAGCTGGTTCATTACATCATTATTCTTTAGAAGAAGCTTATCCTGTTTCTTGAGCACTACGTCCAAAACATGTTTAAGTTCTACATATTCAGCTGGCGTGGTGTGCCATGAGTATTCCCCATCAATGCAGGCCTTCTACAACATGGCCAGCAACTGGAGAACTTTGAATTTTTATTTTTTTGTGGTTGATCAATGGGCCCCATGTAGTGAGCACCAAAGCTATAATTTTGGGTGATATAGTTGATATACGCCATAAGGCTTTCACAGGATTGTTCCTACTGGGCAACAGATGGATGATATGGAGATTTCCAGCCCTTGAGACAAACTTAAGGAATTAATAAAATACAAAGCAATTGCTTTGGTGACACCACTTTATTTAATTTAATATTAATAGCAGATTCTTTTTTTGCTACGCTCTCTTTTTCCTACCAAAATCCTCCTCTTCTGATCTTCTTGTCATTATTATATATCAATGACTTTAGTTGATACTGGTCCTTTTGCTTAGGCTATTCTTTTCCATTGTATTCTCATTGGTTCATCCTCCTATCTGAGAGGTTCTGGCAGAGTCTATTATCCTTCAATTTGCTATTGCCTTAGTTTAAGGCAATATAGTAAATATTTGTCATAAGTCTACATCATTTTATCGCCTTATTTGGAGGCGATCCAATAACTATCCTTCCTGGCTCAGTGTCACCTTATTTCAAGTCCTAAAGATTTGTACACTATTAATCATTGTTGACAGATTTTATATAATCTGCTGCAGCTATTTGGGGCTTATTGTCCAGTCATATCAGAATCAACACCTTGAATAGTAAAAGGTATTTAAATTTCTGCAGGAGAAGCTAACACAAAACAACCTTATGTACTGGGCATAAAACTAGAACTAGAAGATTTTGCACTTGATTGTCATCAGCATAGGGAGCCTCCTGCCCTATACTGACTGCTCTTTTGCCACCTTGCTTTAACAAACCTGACAAAAGTTTATAATGTGGTTGTTTTTCTTGCAATAAGATCAAAATAACTTGGGTGTAGGCAAATTGGAGGGGCGTAACTGCTAATACTTGAGGGCGAGGTTTATTATTATTAAAACAGGGTTGCCCAGTTAGTTTAAACAGTTCAACAGGAATCTTCAAGATGGCTTTTTTATATGAAGGAGAGACGCAAGGTTGTATTTGCCACTTTAAGATAGAGTAGGATATGGGCATATTTTTAAACTCTAAAAAAAGAGGTGGTGATACCATCATACAGTGAAAGATGGTTCCCTGCAACCAAAGTATGATCCTTAAAATAAAAATGATAAGCAAACTCTTTTTTTGTTTCTCCAAAATTAAGGCTTATTCCCATATTTGTTTGTTTTGTTTGGATAAAGTTAGGTCATTCCCAATTCCAGAAGTGAATCAGTCTTGACATCATTCATGTATGTAAGTTCATCAATGAGGTACCATGTTGTCCTGAGCTATGTTAATAAAGCAATTTGTTAGGTGTTTGAATTATTGGTTATTGGTGGCTATTTTCATAGAACTTTTATAACAATATAGAAAAGAGAAGATGCTCCCTTCTCCTGGGATATACTTCTTTTTGAAATAAGGTTTAAATGTGCTATTTGAAGGGGTTGGAGGCTGACAACATGATCTGACACCAGGGTGCTCCTTCTACCAAAGAGTAAATGGTATCTTGGAAATAATGATGGGGATGAAGAGCATCCACTTGACTTATTAAGTTATTAGTATCTTCAAAAACTAAATCTAATCGATCCTGGGTGGCATTAAAAGCTGATTTCATGGCAAAGAGCTGGTTTAACTGCTGAAGTTTGCTCTTTAAATTGACAGTCAGATCTTAAAGTATGAATTGATGTTGCTCAATGGTGATCATTATCTACTCCAAGCCTTGTATCAAAGCAGGTAGAAAATCCAAGTTTTTTAAGGTGTTCATGATGAACGTTCAGAGAAACTTAGAATGGAGAGGCATTCATCCCAAGTGATTTGTGCCCCTTGAGCTATGCGTCCTAGTTGGACATTAAAATTTTCAATTTCCAATTAATAACTTGAGGCAATAATCAAGGATTGCTAAATCAGCACTAGGTCCAGGAGGGCCAGGGGGTCCTAGTAGCCTAGGGGGTTCATGAAACTATGTCAGCTGGTTAGACCATAGCAATCAGGGATATTGGGCTCTTTAGGCATTCCAGGAGAACCAGCTGTAAAAATTTACTCTAGGTTGTTTATTGGCCATCAACCCAGTAACCTTTTTACTGCACAGGTTTAATTTCCTCGTGCACTTCATTGCGTTGTGTATAATGTATTATGAATTGATAATAGTATGTAGACTATTATCCGTAGTTGAGATTAATCTATTATTTGGCTCAACGCTCAGCCAATATTTCTGATTAAATACTCTTGAGGTCATACCTGTAGGGATTCGTTCCCTATACTCTTGTCCACCCAACCCACATTAAGATACCCTGGTGACAGTCTCTCTCAGCCCAACACACAGTCAGCAGCTATTCCTGATTGTGGTTCCTTCATCTCTAGATCCCCGCTCAGTTCTTTACTCTTCTCTCTAATAGTCTTCCAATCATTGCCTTCTTCAATAATATCCTTGAGATAGAATAACACAATAGAAGCTGATAGTCTAACTATACACTGAATTGATAATATAACTTTAAAGTCCTTGTTATCTCAAAACTAGGTTTTCTATTATAGAAATCCTAGGGAATTATATAGTAGGGGATTTGGCTGTCTAACCCTCAGTTAACACCTCTTTGATGATTTGACAGAGGTCGCCGTTAAATCACCCTTCCTCATCTTAACAATGATGGTCTTCCCCATCCTGGCTAGGATTCCTTTGTTGAACATCCTTGAGACCTCAAATGAAAAAAGAGTCAGAAAAAGTGTCCCTAACATTTTCCTCTCGATCCAAGTGAACCAAACATAATTGGCTAGCGACCTTCTTAGGTAATAGGACTTATTACCCATTAAGGCAGGTCACTTCACCAACCAAAAAATTTGTTAGTTGCAGGCAGCATCACTCGCCTCACAACTTGCCATTCATTTTCAATCAGTCAGTGATGAAACCTGACCAATCCCAATTGGTACACTGATAGTTGATCACTATCAGATGCCCCTATTTGTTGGCAACTCCACTAGATGAGATCTTAAGTATTCATCCAGATCGATCCCCTGATGGATATAACCAGGCGAATATCTTAAAATCCCTCAGACGTAGTTACCTCCAAAACTTGGGCCAAATTGATTTCTTATTCACTTCACCTTAGGGAATTTTCCCCTTGCGATACCAGATAATCTAGAAGGCTGGGAATATGGGCAAAAATCCCAACACATTTCTCCTCTTGCCTAGATTTTCAGAGAGAAAAGGACTGGGGCATGAGAACACTGCTTTGGACACTTGGTCAAATACTTCATTGGTTCAAGCAAAGTACACTCATCAATACTCAACGCTGCTTGGGACAATCTTCAGCATACGGCGTTATTCCTCTTCCTCCTCGCTACCGCCTTCTCAGAGCGTGGTCCCCATGACCTTCTGTCATGTCGGGCTGATCAATTTACTCATGATGATATTAGTCCTGGGATCCAGTTTTCCCCCGTCGGGGTATATGACCTGCTGACATATCCAGGATTCTTGGTCTGGCGCCCTTGATTTCCTGATTTTCTCCTTGTCCTAGACAGGAGACTCTTGCCGTCAATGTTCATTTTGCAGCTTAATTAAGAATACTTATTTCTTATTTGCCTTGTTATTTTATAAATAACCTCTTGGTATAAGTCATTCTTAATTCTTCCCTTGGAGAGCTTATCTCATTAGTTTTGAGATTAATTTCCCCCAAAATGGGCTTAATGGATTATAGAGTGCATAATGTCAACTTCTATATAATTCTGACATCCCCCCTCTCATCCAGCTCATATGTCAAATTCCGAATCTCGCTACCAGCAGCTCCTCAATAGTCTGTTTGATCCAGACCTCCATCTCTTCCAGAAGATGAGTCAGGATGCTTGATGGAACCTCTTTTATGGTCCTTCCAGGACTCATACGCCTAGTCTGGCGCAAGCAGCTAGTCCTTCTGTCAAATTACTGGAAACAGTAACTTATCCCTCCAAAACCAGGCTGGCCATTGTTTCAAACAACTCTTGGCCAACTCTTCCTCTGCAGTCGATTCCAGAGTTGGACTTCAAAACCCTCCTGGATTTGGCTACTTTCGCTGATGCTCCAAACATCACTATAGATGCTCCAGAGATTATGCCGGTTTCTCTGGATTTTTCATTTCTGACTGTATTGGACTTGCTCCCTGAGTTCCTCTTCTAACTCGGTCAATTTTACAAACCTGCTGTTCTGGTCTCCAAGCTCTCAATTGGTAACAGCATACACTTTGAGCTCCCCTATGCTGAACTCTGGACCCAAGTCACTGAGGATTTAACATTAGCGCTGAATCCCTCTGATCTTGATAACTTTATGGATCAGGATACTGCCACTTATGCTCTTCGCTTTTCTGGCCAAGTTCTTAAAAGTTGGTTTATGAAGCTTCCAGCCTCACCTGGGTTCCACCGTTTGTTCAGATTTAGCTTCCTCAAAGCCCACAGTTGCTGCTTTCAGGATGCAATCCGCTCTCTGCATGACTATCTCTTCTCTGGAGCTTCCCATCAGTATCTTCCACTGATGACGTCAATAGGGGGCATGATTTGGCAACCCCTGTTGAGTATTCCTTTTTCATTGCTGGTCCACATGTCTGGTGTCCTTGATGAAGCCCGTCAGCAGGCGCTCAGGATTAATCTTCCAGCTCTGGTGCCTTATCAGGATTACTCAGGTTATACACCAATTGCCTATTTTTATACTGCTGCTTTCCTCCCTGCTCTGAGGTTTCATGATTGGCTCCCTCTGACATCGCAATTTCCCTTCCCCTAGTCACTTTTTCTCAGGGCTCAGCATCCACTCAACAAACATGGTTATGTGTAGGTCTCGCCCTTACAAGCATCTGATTGCATATCAATTTTGATGGGCTTTATATTCCTATCATGATCCATCCTCCCTCCCCCAAGAGGTGACATAGGTGGAATCATCCCCATACTGAGGACAATCAATGAAAATCAAAATTAAAAATATATTGACTTTTTATCTATGCATTTTATAATTTTTTCTCTTAATATCTTTATCAATTTTCTATCTTTATTCTTCTTTTTTACTATGGGACTTGACCTTGTTTTGGTTCAACAGTCCATATTTTCCCCCAAACTGGGTCCTGGGTACTTAAACCTGCCAGTTTTCCATGGTTCAGAGGTCCTTTTTTCAGACTTAACCATCTAGATTGGTTCAGAGGTCCTTTTTTGGACTTGACCTAATCATCAGGGCATGATCAACTTAATGGTTCATCAACCCTTCAGGAACTCTTTTATTTTTCATTAAATTAACGCTTCATATATTTAGCGTGGACTCAATTTAAAACTCTTCCATCCAAGAGATACTTGATGGAGTACGCATCAGTTGCCATCTTGGTGATTACTTCGAATGGACCTGACCACAATGCTATTAATTTGTTTCTTTGTCCAAAACCATGCATATTGCAATAGGCGACTCTTTCCCCTATTCAATATTCTTCTATTGACAGTCAGTTCTTATCATCCATCGATTTTGCTCATATCCTTTTCTTCAAGGTTGTATTGAATGCTTGCAATTGCATATTGATCAGGATACTCTTCAGTTGGTTCAGGTATTGCTTAGTACTCATCCTTCTTGTAGTTTCACCACTGAATATAAAATTGGTGGCAACGCAGCCTTTCTTCCATATGATAATTCAAACGGCATATTTCCCGTCGCCATATGATAACTAATGTTGTAGGCAAACGTCACCAAACTCAGGTACATTCCTCACGGGAAGTTCTTTTTGTGACTAGATTCCTCAGCGTTGCAGCCAGCATCCCATTGACCCATTCTACCAATCCATTTGTCTCCGGCCAGTATGGTACTGACATGACTCCTTGGATCCCCAAAATTTTGTTTAACCTCAGGATCACATGAGACGTGAAGTTGGTCCCATTGTTGCTCAACAGGACTTGCATAGTCCATGCCATTATACCACCTGATCCAGGATGAAACTCGCGGTACTGGTAGCATCTACTCTGGTTAGGGCCTTTGTCTCGACCCATCTCATCAGATGATCGATGGCAACTATGATGTACTTGACTCCCCCTGTGCTCATTGTCAGCGGTCCCACCATGTCAATGGACACTGTGTACCAGGCAAATACAGGGCGGACCAGTCAGTATCCAGTTGTATTCTTGTGTGGTTTGTGCAGCTGGCACTCCACGCAACAAGCCAGATAATCCATGACATAATAGTTAATCGATTCCCAGTAATAATACTGGTGAATATGGTCAGTTGTTTTCCTCAGGCCTCCATACCTGGCAACCTTATGAGCTGCTTGTACTATTGCTGCTCTTTCCGATGGTTTCAGGAATAATAGCCGCTTACCATTGATCATCTTGAATACTTTTCCATCTATAGTCTCAGTGTTTTCCATCGCTTTCCATAGCGCACCTTGTATTTCTTGGGGTTCATCCCTGATTCTTCCTTTGACCATTCTCTGGAATAGCTCATCCACCTGCGGGTATACCAACTGGACCATTGGCAACTGTGATAAGCCATCCAAATTCTGGTGAGAAGCCACCGCTTGGTGGACTATCTCATAATTTTAAGCCTGAAGCTTAAGTGCCCATTGGGTTTAATCGTCCTTCTGGTTCTCTTAGATTGTGCAGCCAACACATCAAAGAGTGGTCCGTAAACACCTATAAGTGCATTCCATGGACATACACCAGAAACTGCTTGCATGCATATATGATCGCAAGACATTCATGCTCAGTCATGGTGTAGTTCCTCTTAGCAGCTAAGAATCACCGGTTCACATATGCCACCAGATGCTTGTACCCAAGTTCATCTACTTGTCTCAGTATGGCGCTGATCACCATTAACAAAGCATCAGTTTGAATGATAAACTCCCAATCAAAATTTGGATATTTCAGAATCAGCAAATCTATCAAATACCGGCGTAACTCATCAAAGGAGTCATGTGCCTCTTCATTCCATACAAATCCTTTTTCTGGATCCTTTAATAAATGGAATAATGGCTTAGCTATTCGGGCGAAGTCCTGAATAAATCTTCTATAGTATCTGATCATCCCAAGGAACACTTAGATGTCTCAGGCACCCTTTGATACAGCCATATGCTCTATAGCTGCTATCTCCTGGGTTTGCGGCTGCAATCCACTTGAGTTGATTATGAATCCCAGGTATTCCAACTATTTCTTGAAGAAGTGGCACTTCCTTGGCTTGGTCTTCAGGTTATCCATGGACAGTCTCTTAAAAACTTCTTCCAAGTGGTGCAGGTAATCAGTAAACGTTCTACTGAACACGTTGATATTGTCCAGATATACCAGGATGAACGACAACTTCAGGTCACTTAATATCGCTTCCATGGCCCTCTGGAACGTCGCAGGCACATTGCAGAGACCCTGGGGCATCCTCATCGGTTAGTATAGCTCCTGCGCGGTAATAATCGCGCATTTTTCTTGGTCTTCCTTTGGCAAGTCAATCTGCCAGTATCCCAAGATCAGATCCATTGTGGAGAAATACTTCTCTTCTCCTAAATGATCCAGCGCATCGTCAATCCTCAGTAGGGGATGCAAATCCTTCTTTGTAATTTTGTTCAGCCTTGGGTAGTCAATCACCACCCGGTTCAATCCATCCTTCTTCTTCACAATCATAATTGGACTTGCCCAGGGACTTGACAATGGAGCTAGAGCCCATGCTTCACTAGTTTGCTGATTTCATCATCCACTACTGCTTTTACAGCTTTTGATCTTTGGATTGGTCTCATCCTTATTGGTAAATTTTCCCCTGGTGTCAACCTTGTGAATTATGTCTTTTGCGCATCCCAAATCATGGTTGTCCTGAGCAAACGCTTCCCAATATTTCTCAAATAGTTCAAACACCTCCTCCTGCTGGCCTTCCGGCAGACTAGCGAGCTGCTCCCAATCAACCAATAGGTTGATGCTTTTGGCTACCCCAGCTGGTAATCCAATTTCGTTGAGAGACACAAAATTGTGGAATCTTTTCAATTCAGCCATTGGGATCAG
This sequence comes from Massospora cicadina, assembly GCA_022478985.1. NCBI lineage: Eukaryota > Fungi > Entomophthoromycota > Entomophthoromycetes > Entomophthorales > Entomophthoraceae > Massospora > Massospora cicadina. The sequence continues at coordinate 20,767 of JAKSZP010001470.1, read as the reverse complement.
ATGAATAAACGCAATGAATTGATTCCTCTTGATCTTCATTATTTTTTCACTTTAATTCGCCAGGAGAACTCGTATTTCTCCATGGCCTGGCATTATTATCCTGGGATCCACCCATGCCCCCACTCTGGACTTCTTCCAGGGGCTTCTGACCTCCCCATACAACAGATCAGGAATCTCTAAAGTCAACCCTGTGTCGACTATTATCTTCAATCCAGCTGGTATAGTACTCTCTTTCTTGATACTTAGTGGAATTTCCCGGTTCTCTAGGGATTTCTGCTGGCATTTCATGTCACTTCCTACCAACTAAGTGGTAGCAAATCAGGACAATGCCATCATTGTAAATCAGATTGATAAAGTTTTTTCTCTGATTCAATGGAGCTTCACTATCCTTCTGGTATACCAATTGTAATGTCTGACCCAAAATGGTCAATGTATTATCCTCAAAGTTACATTTAACTCCGTACTTCCATAGAAACTCCATTCTGATCAGGATATCATAGTTTTGGTTTGCCAAAACTATGGCTGGCGCAGATACCGCCAATGACCCAAATCATATTGGCAGTGCACTATATGCTCTACAGGAAACGTTAGTGTTCAGTCCAGCTGTCCCATATTCTCTCTTGTGCTCCAAGTCTGGTGAGATCTTCATCCTCTTTACCAGCTTGGTCAAGACAATATTGATGGGCGCTCTGCTGTCAACAATCGCCCTAACCCTCACTCTATTCACTTGTATATCTATATATGTACACTAGTAGTATTGTAATATAGTATTTACTGAGTGAATGGCAGCGTTATTAGCCAAATCTAGGGTGTGAATAATTTGCGCCAATAATTCAGGAAACAATTTCTTTATTGCACCGAGGGGGATAGACAGATTGGCCTCATATAAACGGACGTCTGATAACTCTTCAGAATTCTTGGCAGTTTGAATCTTCTCCGCCAGTTGTCAAGCATATGGCCAGGCAACTTCCTGGATTATCTCAGGGTCAATTATTTTCTCCCCAGCTCTGGTCACGGCATTCAAATCCATATTGACCACTTGGTATAGTTGATCCTGCTTGTCATCTACAAACAGATCGCTAATGTCAATTTCTTCATTCATTATATTGGGAGGAACAGGTTTCTCCACTGCTCTAGACTGTTCCTTATCTAGGCAGCGGGCCCTTTTTCCAAATCCTTGACAGCTGCTGTCACCTTGGCCTGGACCACGTTAATCTGATCCTTTGGCTTTTTACAATGTATGGCAAAATGTCCTTTCCTGCCACACTGATAGAAGACCTTCTCTTTCTTGCTTAACCATCTGAATTTTTTGGGCTTATTTCCCAGCATGGTTCAATTGGTAGCCTCCTTTGCTCCTTCATTTCCCTTTTTGGGATTCAGATTTTTTACCAGATTGGACTTGAAGTTTCTATTTGGGGAATTAAATGTCGCTCCCAAAATCTTCAAGCTGTTACCATTTGTGAGGTAGTTATCTCCATCATGAACATGGAGGACATCATATGATGCAAATTGCGATAGGGCTGAAGGGCCACTTGCAAAGTGATTCTAGCATCAAAGTCATCCAATACTTTTGCTCCAGCCAGGATCTACGGCTCCTGGTAAAATCAATACGTGAAGCTAGCAAAAGACTCATCTTTATGGAACTGAATTCCCATAAATTCTTGCTTGTGTTTTGACATGCGGGTTGGACTCCCAAACTCCTTCATGATGGTCGCCTTTGCCTCGGCATATGACCAGCTGTCCCCCTCCAGGTGGGTTAACATTAAGTTTTGACAGTCAGTGTCCAGGCAGTTCATGACCGTCAACGCCTTTTAACGATCTCAGTAGCCATTCATAGTCATGTCAAACAGTTGGAAAAATGCTGATGCATTATCCCGATGGAATGTTGGCAATTTTAGCGTTGTCCTAAATTCTTTCTAGTCATTTCTGGCCGATTCTCTCAGTTTGGCTACTCAGCTAACTTGTGGAGTGACTTTGGGCGTCATCTCCAAAATGGAATTAAAGGCGGGCGGCATGTTTCTTGGGTTATTTTACTTCCCAAGTATCATGCGTGGACTTCTCTCTTTGGCATTGCTTGCCATATTTGGCTCACAAGCACATCTGTGAGCTTTCAGTTCCTCCACTTGTTTGACTAATTTCTCGATATCTGCAGCAAACTTTCTTAAACAAACGTGATCCGCTTCTCACTCCATTTTCAAGTATAGGACCTCTCAAACGAGGTCCCCTTCTTTCTTCTTCAATGAGTTTACTTTGTCATGTAACTCATTCCCAAAGTTGGCTACATTTTCTACTCCTTCCTCCATCTTGGCAAAACGTTCTTCCAAGGCTGCAAACTCCTGATAGTCCACTGAGTTTAAGGCATTCTGGTTCACATTGGTGGTCTCAGTCCACAGCTTTCATAGTTCTTCTTTGTATGCCATTATACTAGATTCTTCACTCAACTACCCCTGTAGTGAGCACCAATTTGTAAAAATTTACTCTAGGTTGATTATCGGCCATCAACCCAGTAACCTTTTTACTGCATAGGTTTATGATCTCGTGCACTTTGTTGCGTTGTGTATAATGTATTATGAATTGATAATAGTATGGAGACTATTATCCATAGTTAGGATTGATCTATTATTTGGCTCAACGCTCAGCCAATATTTCTGATTAAATACTCTTGAGGTCATACCTGTAGGGATTCGTTCCCTATACTCTTGTCCACCCAATCTTCATTAAGATACCCTGGTGACAGTCTCTCTCGGCCCAACACACAGTCAGCAGCTATCCCTTATTGTGATTCCTTCATCTCTAGATCCCCGCTCAGTTCTTTACTCTTCTCTCTGATAGTCTTCCAATCATTGCCTTCTTCAATAATATCCTTGAGATAGAATAACACAATAGAAGCTGATAGTCTAACTATACACTGAATTGATAATATAACTTTAAAGTCCTTGTTATCTCAAAACTAGGTTTTCTATTATAGAAATCCTAGGGAATTATATAGTAGGGGATTTGGCTGTCTAACCCTCAGTTAACACCTCTTTGATGAAATGACAGAGGTCGCCGTTAAATCACCCTTCCTCATCTTAACAATGATGGTCTTCCCCATCCTGGCTAGGATTCCTTTGTTGAACATCCTTGAGACCTCAAAATGAAAAGAGTCAGAAAAAGTGTCCCTAACATTTTCCTCTCGATCCAAGTGAACCAAACATAATTGGCTAGCGACCTGCTTAGGTAATGGGACTTATTACACATTATGGCAGGCTACTTCACCAACCAATTGATTCACTAGTTGCAGGCGGCATCACACGCCTCATAACTTGGTATTCATTCCCAATCAGTCAGTGATAGAACCTGACCGATCCCAATTGGTATACCTGATAGTTAATCACTATCAGATGCTCCTATTTCATCAGCAACTCCACCCAATGAGATCTTAAGTATTCACCCAGATTGATCCCCAATGGATACAACCAAGCGAATATCTAAAATCCCCAGAACTTAGTTCCCCCAAAACTTGGGCGAACCAATTTCTGATTACTTTGCCTTAGGGAATTTTCCCCTAGCGATATCAGGTAATATAGCAGGCTGGGAATATGATCAAAAATACCAACACCAGCGTCACCCAGCATCCCAGAGGTCTGGAGGAACAAATATTGTCCTGAGAATTGCATAAATCATAAATTAATCTTTTAAGAAAATGGAGGCGTTCATCCACGGAAGAAAAGATGTTATCAATTTGAGTTTTTACCCTGATGGTACAGTATCTAATCTAGTCATGAACAATGACTTCTAATTGACTAAAATGGTTGGAAAGTTTCATTTATACAAATCTCATGATTCCTTTATCAAGATGCGTTGACACAACCTGCATCTTATTGATGAGTTGCAAATTTTCCAATATGGCGTTTTGGTTATCACTGCCAAAAAGAGAGCCAGATTGATATAATTCGAGGACTTGTGAATGTAAAGTTTCTGATAAACTGTAAATGCCAAAGTAGTTCCTGATGATGGAACTTGACTAATTGTAGTAGATGGTACAGGGTGGGATGTACAAATTGATGAAAATAGTGTTCTGGACATCATTCTCTGACCTGCTCTCCATCAAGTGAGAAACTGTCAACTAAACTCATCATAAGGGCTGGTACCATGAGGGCTCATCTTCTATTTTTTGATTTCTGGGGACTAAGGCCCCAGAAAATAGGAGCTGGAGAGCTTCAGCAAAGTCTGAGATTTGTAATTGATAATGCTTCACAGGAGGAGTGGGATAATTCATCTCTAAAGGCATGGCAAATATAAGGTTGCTAGTTGCTTCTCTTTCTCCTATGTGCATATTTAACGCCAATCACTAAGACGAGCAGCATCACGATCTGAGGAGGTGTCCAGCGCTGAATTTTTATTTCTCATTATAATAATAATTTTCACTGAAACTCTTGTTGAACCTGGCAGGGAGCACCAGTTTTTTCAGGATGGAGGGGGTATTAATCCACTTTTCCATCTGAGAAAGAACCTAGAATACCTAAAGTTTCTGGATGATGGACATAAAAGTTTTATTTTATTATAGAAAAGTCTTCACTCAAAGTAAAGCTCCTTGTATGGTAAATCCAACTGATTTTCTGTCCCTAAATTAATAGAGGTGGGCCAAATAATAGATAGCAGAAAGAGAATGATCTTTTTTCACAAACAGAAATTATATAGAAATCGGGGACTTATTCTTGGGATAATATCTCTAGGAATTACAAAGCCAAGATCTATACTAAATAGCAATTAGGGATTATTCAGCCTTCTGGTTACAACTATCAAACAGGATTTGCTTGCCACATAGATCAGGTTTGAACCCTGATATTGGGAGGTTTCTGTCGAGCAACATTTGATTTCATAAGCTGGGTTTGAACCCTATATCAAAATGCTTTAAATTTAGTCAGGGATTATCCCCAACAATAGTTTTGACTATATCTTCAGGTCAGGTTTCAAACCCAGAATAATATGTACTTTGATCCTTTTTAAAGTTTAGAATCCCAGAAGACTTAATAGTCAATGCTGTGACACATATGCATTTAGCAACAAAAAAGTGGACAAAAGTAATGGAAGGTAAAAAAGAGGATATTGTGATGCAGATGATGTGCAACTGACTGATAACTTACCCCTAAGTCTCATCTTTAATGGTACGTTGTGGATGTTGTCACAAAGAAATGGTTATTTACTTGACCTGTAGCAAGATTTTAAGAGTGTGTCTATGAAATATTAAACTTTCTGGAAGTGCCAGAATTTTCAGATAAAAATAAGATTTGATTTTGTAAACTCCCTAAGCAGATGTCTCATATGATCAAATAATGCTTATAGCTTTATATGATGAGAAATTAATATTCTTGTACATAGGAACTAGGCTTGTGTGATTCTTGTTATATAATGTAAGGTTAAAATCATTATCAAAATAATAGTGTTATTTAGAAGTCCTTAGTGATTTATAAGGCAGATAATGAGTTTGTAAGCTCTTTGAGCCTTTAGATGCTGGGTCACCGTCCTGTACTTACTGCTCTCAAAAGTTATAATCTAACTGAAGTAGCAATATAGTTTTAAGAGGGTTTATATTGAGTATATCTTTAGTACACCATTAGATAGTAAATCTCTAGATTTACAATATCATTGAGGTTTCCCAACTTGTCTTATTATTTCTTTATAGAGCTGAGCGCTCACCAATAATTAACTGTTAAGATATATGTGCAGCAAATCACTTTGTGATAATAAGAAGTATATAATTTCATGGTACTTGGATAGAAAAAGTCACTTAATTTCTATATAATATTATTATACTTTTAGTTTGGACCTCTAAACTGTTTTGCTTTCATAGTCAGAAATTGATTAATTACTTGACTATCAAGTTATATGAATCGTGTCAGCTCATCTAGGAGCTGACAAAGATGAAGGCTACTGGGAAAATACCACCATTTAGTTTCTTCAAAAACGCACCAGCATACTAAGATTTAAGCTTTTTTTGCTTTAAGAAGGCACTATCAATACAGCTTTCCCCTGGCTTAATATTTTCAAGGTGCTAGCCTGACCCAGAAACTTGTTTACAATCCTCTTTTATTTTAAAATAACAATATAAGAAATTAATTCATTATATGGACTAACTTATTTTTGATGACTAATGTGTGGCTGATAGTCTGTAATATTAATTTCTGTCCAAGAATGAGAGAAAAGTTTTTAGATGCAAGTAAATTGTGAGATACTCATTTATAAAATATGATGGGCTGGATCAGGTACTAATGGATAGTTTTGGTGTTGAGAGGAAAATTCATGATCAAACATAAGCATATTATGCTCACTGAGCATTTAAGGATCTTTGTAATCTGGTAGTTTTCAATAACTGCAGCCTATGCAATATATTCCTTTGAGTGGTCCAGTATTATATATAATGAACAGAATGTACAGCTTCCCTAGATTTGACATATGATATATGGTCTGAGCAGATAATACAGTAGCACAAGTGGGGTTAGCAAGGTGTGAGTTGTAGTAGCATAAAAGATATAGCATATGAATATGAGCCATCAAGGCACTTGGTCCTATTTGGGACTATAAGTGGTGTACTAGATATACTTTAACAGCAAACCAATTCATATGATTAGGGCAGATCAATTCAGAAGAAAGGTAGATTTAGGTCCATAAAATGACAATGAAGTTGTATAATATGATATATATGTACAGATCTAAATATTTTTTTCTGTAAATAAGGTTAATCACAATTACAGTAGCTGTCATTCTTACAAGAAAGTTAGTAAAATATACTTTTATAAAAGATTACTAGATAAAGCTCCTTAGATTATGCCTTTAAGGTCCATTGAAGCTTAAGGGCATGTCTGCCTAAGGGTAAAGTGCCCCATACATGACCTACATGCCATTTTTCATGTTACTATGGGGAGAGCAATTAGTAATACAAGGTGCAAAATAAGTTTTTAGTTAAATGATAAGTCAAGTCCTGAGCTAGGACAAAGTGACCATATAAGCTTAACAGACTCAGGAATCCCATACAGCATTTTATAGAGAAGTTAGACTCACAGCAACATGTGGAGCACCTCTGATTTACACTGGAGAAACCATTAGACTAGATAATATCTAAAAACAATTACAATTAGCACAAAAACAGTTGAATATGAAAATCCTTCTAAAAAGGCAAATATGAGATAAAATAAAAAGAATCAAGTTAGTATATCTTGCTAAAGGTAACTTTTATATGACATACTTAATATTTAAGTAGATAACATAACTCTAAAGCTTGATGATTACTTAAGCTATCATAATAGTTGATGCTTAACTAGTTTTCACTCTAATCAAAAAAGTTAAGTTTTTTAAAACTACACTCTTAGCAATATTAAGTCCTTTATAATATGTAAGGTATCTCAATATGATAGATATCAATAAAATAAATTAAACTATGATTATTGATAATCTAGAGCCATAATAATCAAATGTACATGCATTGTTGCTATTATCTTTCAATATAGCATTTATATTAACTATCTTCATTGTTTATTATTCTCTGGAAGTACTTATTATTAAACTAAGCAATCTTAGACTGAAGCAAGGTAGTTAAATTATCTAAAAAAATAGTGTTATCATTATAAAGGCAAGAGTTCTCCAATTGTATTCAACAAAAATCATCTGCCTTATTTAATGATTGATAATCAAAGCAAAGAACATCTCCCTTTATGATATCATATCTCTCTTAAATGAATGTCCTATATAAAAAACTACTCTATATTTTTAAATTTTAAATTTTAAATTTATTGCGGGGAAGGCCGACCATGGGATGGACACTTCCGAATATGACTCAGACGAGACAAAACTCAGTACCAGGTGAGGCACCCCAGAGAAGCGATGCTATCTCTTGTTGCCAGCGGGAACGCCACTTATGGGAAGGGGGAGGGAACGTGTGTAGGGGGCGTAGCCACTATTGAGCACGTGTGGAGGAAGGGGTCTGATTTGATTAACCAGACTGGGAACCAGGAGGAGACCAGCTGCCGGCGACGTGGTGGGAGATATCCAAACATCCACACTTGAAAGTGATCCACCAAATGAGACCGGAATCTGTGGACAGCTTCAGGGAGGGTGGGGATGGATCCAGCGATGGCATCCAAGACAATCGTGTGGATAGTCCACATGGCGATTGCAACCACCAGAGCATGAAGGGAGGGTGGGAGGGGGAGGCCATTGATGAAGCAAACATATCTCTTGACAGACTGAAGGGATGTGTTTGATCCTGGCCTAGCAGACGTTGAACTTCGCGCCATATTACTTTAGAGGTGGGGCACTTCTCCAGGCGGTGAAACAGCGTTCCATACTGGCCACACACGACACAGGATGAGTGTAAAGCATTAGAGCGCTCAGCTGTACGATACACCCACCTCAGGCAGCGCCACACATGGGAATGGACTTGAGGCTGCAACAGAGGATGGTGTGCGTATTTCCAGATAGTCTTTTGGGTCTCAGTGGAATAAGGGATGTCCATCATGTCCAGGTAGTCCACCCTGGATAGGACTTGGGGTCGAGTGGGGATCACGCCATCATGGATGGGTAGCCCCTGTACCTCTTGTGTGAACTGAGGAGAGGGGCGGCCTCTTTGTGTTGTATGTCCACTAATACAAATTCTCCACTCTGCGCTTCGCATGGAGAGTAAGATTCGTTTGTAGTGGGTTTTGGTCCTGTGAGGACCTGTGGCTGATGTGTGTGATGCGAGGTATTTCATCAGGGAGTGGGGGTTTGATGGATTGTTGAGGCCCAAGGCTCGGGAGAAGTTGGAGCGGGCCGCGCGGGACCAGTGTTGGGATGGGAGTGTAGGAGCAGTGACGGCTGCAATCCAGGTGCCTAGGATCTTGGCGGCATGGGCTTTGAAGTCAAGTAGGCCCATGCCACCATGATGATGAGGGCCAAACATGACCTCTAGCTGTACTGGTGGAGGGCGGCCTGACCAAAGCCAACCTTGTAGCAAAGCATACAGGGATTTGAAGAAGCTTGGGGAGAAGGGGATGGCGTGGGCTCCAAACCAGACTTTGGATAGGAGCATAGAGTTGGCAAGAACAACCCTGCCAGTGAGGGTAGTAGGGTGGGCTCTGAGAGAGGCGATTCGCTTTGTCACGTTGTCCAGTATATGGCCCTCCATTACTGCTGACGCGTATCCTCCTGCCTCCAACCACACACCCAGATGGCGTACCGGTCCTATGGTAGGTCGCGGCACAAAGGGGAGCACCAGTGGAGCGGTGTGTTTTGAGTTAGTAAGGCGTGGACTTGGGCGAGCAGCTGGGCTGGGTTGGGAACTACTTGCTGGGGCCCAGCAGTTCTGAAACCGACCAAGGAGGATGATTTCGGTTTTGGAGGCGTTTAGTGCCGCGTTGCTTACCTGGGAATATTCCTGGATGAGGGCTTCAAGCGCGCGTGCATCTTTATTATTAGACACCCCCACCACGCAATCATCTGCAAATGCCATCATCTTGACTGGGGTTTGGCCTGGCACATGGACCCCAGTGAGTTGGGCATTCATATTTCGCAGTAGTGGGTCAAGGCTGAAGTTGTATAAGAGTGGGCTCAGGGGGTCTCCTTGTCGCAAGCCCCTTTGAGGGCGGACTACATCCGTTAGGAAACCTGGGCCGCGCACAGCCATTGTTGCAGATTCCGTGAGCAGCATCACCCAGTTAATGAAGCGGGGAGGTAGGCGGAATTGTTGGAGGCAGGCCCTAAGGTATTCCCAGTTTACTCTATCATAGGCCTTTTGTTGGTCCAACAATACAAGTGCCCCAGAGCCTGTGGACTGACACACATTAGCCACAGAGTGCACGTTATCCCAAATTGACCTTTTGGGGATAAAACCGAATTGTTCTGGAGAGATGGTGGCAGATGCTACAGTCCCTAAACGGTTAGCCATGATTTTTGTTAAAATTTTGGTGTCTGTGTTTGTTAGAGAAATAGGGCGCCAGTTGGCTAAGTCTAGCCTATCCCCTTTCTTGAAGAGTGTGACTGTAAAAGCCTCATGTCCTCCTGGTAGGAGGTGCGTTTCCAACAGGCTTTGGTTGAGTGAGGCTAGCAGCAATGGGGATATGTATTTAAAATATTTTTTGTAGAACTCATATGGAATGCCATCTGGGCCTGGGCATTTTCGGTTTGGCACACCGCAAATGGTAGTCCATAATTCATTCGGAGTAATTAAATTCATTATTTCCGGGTATCAGAAAACGGTGCAGATATGAGCTCTGTCAAGAAATTCTGCCATTTCGGCTGGCTGAATTGGTTCAGCTCAGTATAACTCGGAGTAATATCTTTGCATTTTGATTGCCACTTTGGCCGGTGTGTCCACAATAGAATTATCCGATCTTCGCACCTGTGTGCAGGCCACACTCTGGCGTGGTGCAAAAATTTTTTTGAAGAAGTATGCGGTGCACTTGTCGCCTTTAGTGATGCATGTGGCCCTGTATTGGACACAAACCTGATGTTTGTGTTGCCTTTCAAGTGCGTTGAGGTGGGCTGCTGCCACCGCCCACTTCTGGCCCCATGCAGGGCTATATCCTGAGGCTGGAATGTTGGACTCCAAGTGGGCCAATTCCACCAGCGTGCGCGATATAACCGCCGATGTGGCTCGTGAGCATCTGGATAAGAGATGGCGATAGTGGCAGATGGTGTCTTTTTTGAAAGTTGCCCATGTGGAAATGGGGTCCGCGCAAAACGGTGTAACAAACGATTTTGCCAAAGTTGCCTCTTCCACCCATGTGGATAATCCTGGCGACGCTAGCTCTGGGGGGCGGATTTTGCACCAATGTGGGGCCTTTGCAACTGTGACGGGTAAGTGGTATGTTATCGAGACCAGTCAGTGGTCGGAGAATTCCATTTTCGTTGTTTTGAAGTGGGAGATGTGGGGTTGGAATTTCGCCGGCGCTAGAATAAGGTCAATGCGGGTCATGGACCTTAATTGGCCATTGTGGATGTGGGGACGCGTCATGTTTTTGAGCAGTGGGGCATGTCATGGCAGCGCATCCATTAACCCAAGGGTGGCTTTTAAAACGCGTAGTTCTACGTGACCCTGTGGGGCGTGGGGTGAGGGCGGCCACCGGTCCATTGGTGAGGTTAGCCAACAGTTCATGTCACCAATTAGGAAAGTAAGAAGGATAGTGGGGGAGTGGCATCAAAGCATAGTGGTTATAATCACCAACATTTACAGATCGTAAGGTCTTTACATACATAAGCAACCGGTTAAATGTTTAAAACATAAGGTTGACCATACATGGCAAGACAATCTAATCCATAAACGTTGGTAAGTATACCACAGTCCCCCTACTCTATATTTTTCTTCTGATATAAAAAGTGGCAGTGATGAAATAATATTGTAACCAATCCTTTATATTTAATAGTCAAGTAAGGCTTTTATAAATATTTAAGATAAATTAAAAATTAAAGAATTAAATAAAAATTTGTGTACTCTTAAATGAAAAATGAATTGATAACATGGCTATTATTTCTATTTAGTTTTGTTGTAATTCCAAATAATGTTGAAACTATAATTGACATGTGATGATCAAACTTAACTGTAAGTCCATAGAACCAGCCCCTACACCTGGATAGGGAGTAATACCCCTCCCAGACAAAAAGGGGCCCTAAGGCCCAAGCAGACCTTCTGTCACAGTTGAGTGACTTGGTGCACATGGTAGATGAGCGCTGGGTGACCACTAAAGCCCCTAAAGATACCTTGTTCTCACCCCTTCCCCTCACTAACTCTGTTGAGTTTGCATAGAGGGGGTCTGCAGAGAGTTTATGCAATCCAGGGGCTATGGGAAAGCCCCTGGGACCCCCCACTCCTCAGGAAAATTATGTTAAAATTTTATGAGAGAATTTCTGTTTCAAACTCAGGCCCCAGTCTGAAAATTCTAGCATAGAGTACTGGTCTAGACCTAACAGCACTGAAAATCAAAGTGAGGCACAATCCCCAGGGAACATCCCCTGGCAGTTGATTGGGCCATATTCCCATTCCTGAGTAAAACGACACCAAAGAGGATGGCGGTACCTCTCATTACTCAGGGCAATCTTGCTCACTTTAGTAGATGAGAGATGGGTAACAGCTCTTCTGCTTCAGATCCCACCCCCAGTACCCACACTCACCTCAGCAGAACTGTTACAGGGAATTAGCAAAATCTGCACTAAAATTGTCAAATTGAAATTGGCTGGATCTAATTTGAGTGGCAATCTGGCTGATGCCCAAATCTCAAATGGCCGGGAAGGCATGAAGACTGAGGTATCAGCCAGAATGCCTGACAGTTCCAATTTGACCAATATGCCAATCAAACAAAGCACCTTTCTACCAAAGTCGTCGAGGATCATCCTGGATGATCAGGCTATAGCATCAGGCGCCAATGATGAGGGTTCAAAGCCCCCAGTTGGCAATTCAGGCGTTGCAGCTGATGTGATGCCACTGACTGAACAAATGGTCCAGCAACCAAGCGCAGGTGGGTTGGGTGTCCCAAACCTGTTCCCAACCAAATGGACCCGCCCCTATGTGGGGTGGCCTTGGGGGATTCCTGTTGCTCATTGGGCCAAACGCTGTTGCACCAACCATCAGAAATGTAACCAAGCCTTGGTTCAGACGTTTGAGGTTGAACCAACAGTGACTTGGCCCACCGCCAAATTTTGCGATGTTAGTTCTCAAGGAACAAACCTGCCCATTCCCAAACAATTTGCCGGTCAGGTTGAAATTGTGGGACCCAATCCTGGCTTGTCACTACCCCAATTGACCACTATTTAATCAGTTGCATAGCACTGAGAAAATTGTTGGTTGATTTTCTTACTTTTCCTTCAAATAAAATTTTGCTAAAAACCCAAACAATTTTTTGTTATCTCTTCTGACTGCATCCCTGATGGCATTTTCCTGGTGGCTCATTGGTCCATATACCAGATGGGCTCTACCAGTACTCTTGGTCACTATGGCCCCCTCCGTCATTGATTGGGTTCAGCGAGTCCAATATTTTTGGCTCTACAACCTCATTATCACTAACTTCTGGCAGCAATACATGAGGATCTTGTGGCCGTATGTCCACCAATTGCAAGAGAGAATCCATCTCCTTGCCACCCTGGTTGAAATGGCCCCATATGCCAAGGACCTCATCAAGACTATCTCAGTTATCCCACCCCCTGCAGCAAGACCTCCTGGGTCAGGAGTGGGTTCAGTGTGGTTTGTTGTTGGGATCATACTTACCATTGTGCTGCACCAACAATTCGTTGTTTCCCAATGCCCAGCTCCATATCAAGTCATTCAGTTGGCAATGCCTCTGGCATTCTGGCTTGCTTTTGGGTGCTTATGCATCCCAACTGGCAGGCCGGTCTAAACTTCTTCTGCCATTTCCATGACATAATTGACCAACCATTATTTCCAGCCACTTCTGCCTTGTTCTTCGAACTGGGCGCCACAGTGGTTACTCTTTACCAAATGAATGTGCAAGCAGTAGTTTGCTGTTTGTTGTTTGTTTGGTCACTTTCTGACTTTGGGAGAAGTATCCGCTCTACCTTGGGAAATCTTCTTCAAGCCACCCAAGCTGCGCAGATTGTGTCTCCTCCTCCTTCCTCTAGCCCTGGAGGGAAGATTGAGTGTCCCCTCCCAGGAGATCGCCAATCAAGTTCTCGACGCACTCGCCAAAGTGCAAATGCATACAGCAATTGCACTTAATAACGCTTCTGCGTTATCTCATGCCCAACAAGGGCTCACGTTGTTAGACGCTGTGGATGGGGATGCCCGCCATTGGGTGAGAGGTCTTTTGCGCTCTTCCTCACAAGCAGGAGACTCCACCCCACTGATGGCTGTCATGTCAGCCGCCCTGAAACCCCCTGTGTCCCAATCAGACCACTTATTCAGACTGATCTATGCCATGGCTGAAGCCCCTAGCTTGGTTTCTTTGATTTCTACCTTTCATGAACTGGCCCCCACGTCAGGTCTATCTATTGATATGCTTCAGGCAGTCTTTAGATTGGGCTTGGATTTGGGTTCCACTCATCACAAGGTCTGGTCTACCATCCAAGGATCAGTAGATCAAATATGTGCCTCCACAACCACCATCAACGCCTTACCCCATCATGTTACCCATTATCAGAAGGCGAATTTCTTGATTGGATTACCCAAAGTAGATGCAGATGACGCGCCTATCTCCAAATTAGCAGTAGACTTGGGTACCAATCTTGCCATAACCCCCAAGTCTGAGTTGGTGGGTACAGAGTTAACTATTAATGATTCTGTTCAAGCCCAGATGGAGGAAGTCGTTTCCCCCGCCCTCATACTTCCAATTTTTGCTCCAGAAAAGGACCCCAACCTTACCCCCAATATGCCCATTATTTCTTCAGTTGCAAATGAGTTGGTCAAATCTTCCAATAAACAAAACTTCGCTTATTTCCTTGTGCCTATGAAGATCAGTGTCAGCTCACATCATGTCTCCTTCAAAGCTCTGGTGGATACCTGAGCTGTGGGGAACTTCATGAGTGTTGAGTTGGTGCAACAATTAAAACTGGAAATGGATGTGGGCTCCTCAGTAATGGTGGCCTCATCTGCTTATCAGTCCTCATATGTCATTCGCTGACCGGTACCCTTTTCAATCCACCAGTTCAGCTTCTGCAATTGTTTCTCAGCTATGCTGAACTTGGTGTTTCTGGTGATCTTAGGTGTGGGGTGGTGGCGCTGACAACATGTGAAGATTCATTTGGAGTCTAATATGTTGTCATTTACCAATGATCATTTGGAGGGATAATTCCCTCTGATTGACACCCTCAAGAAGATACAAGGAACCAGCTCTATCACTACCCTGGTCACTTCTGCGGGCGTTCCGGCCAATTTCCCAAAAAGCTTAATGTGATATTGGAGAATCTTTGACATGGAAAAGGCAGATCATCTGCCTAAGCACACTAGGTACAATTGTGGGTTTCAAACAACCGTGGAGTTGGTGAACATCAACTGTCCGTTGTATCCCCATACAGCGGAGGAAGAAGTTGCACTCAATACCTGGTTGGACGATATGTTGAAAAAGGTTGGTTGTTCAAAAAGAGACCTCACCTGTCACCTCCTTCATCATCTTCACCAGAAAAGTGGATGATTCTCTCCATCCCTGCATGGATTACAGTCATTTGAATAAAATACCAGTTTCTGATCCCTCCCATTGCCTCTGGAGCAGACAATCAGCCAGGCAATCGCCAAATCCTGAGTGTTCTCTAAGCTGGATCTTATATACGCCTTCAACCAAATTTGGTTAATGGAAGGGCATGAATGGTTAACCGCAATCTGGACAAAGCGAGGCATTTTTCAATTTTGTGTAATGCCCTTTGGGCTGAAGAATGCTCCTGCTACGTTTCAATAGATGATTGACAATGTACTGGGTGATCTCCGGTTTACCTGTGCAATTGCATACATTGATATCCTGGTTCACTCCCCAACTCCCAAACAACATGCTATGTACTTGGAAGCAGTGGTGGTCGCCTTGCATAAGGCAGGTTTGTTCCTCAAACCTTCCAAGTGTGAGTTTTATAATGAGGAGGTTACTTTCCTTGGGAACTTGGTTCTCAAAGATGGCTATGCAATCCCTCCCAACAAGTTAGATGCAATCTGAGAATGGCCAACTCTGACTATGCAGAAACAACTTCATAGTTTCTTGGGAACCATCATTTTCCTAAAAAATTTCCCCAGCACTTTCCTAGTTGGCCGCACCGCTCCACCCCCTTACTGGGAAAAATGTACCGTTTTGTTGGACGCCCAAATGCCAGCAGGCATTTGAACTGATTAAGGAGGTGTTTGTGTCTCCACCCATTTTGAAATACGCTGATCCCACCAAACTGTATATTGTTGCATGTGATGCCTTGTCAGTAGCAGTGGGAGCAGTGTTGCTTCAGGATCACGTTGGTTTTGAACATCCAGTCGCTTATTTTTCCCAAAAATTCACAGCTACGGAGCAGTCTTGGGCCATTTATGACAAGAAATTGGCAGCTGTTGCATGGGCATTAACTCATTGGTGGCATCTGTTGCAGGGTGCTCACCATGAATTAACAGTCTTCACGGATCACCAGGCCCTTTTGTATTTTCGCAAAACCCAAAGATTGGTGCATCAGCAGGCTCATACCTATTGATACCTGTGCAGTTTTAACTTTAAATAAAAATTTGTTAAAGGTGCGTTTAATGTACTTCCCAATTTCCTAAGCTGCAGTCCCACCCACTGTCCCTCAGAGCCAGAGGAAGTGGATCTCGTTACCATGATTCCTGCCGCTCAGATCCTGTCAATCAGTTCCCCCCATTGTTTCCTCTGTTGCTTTGGCTCTCAACGCCCTGCTAGTGGCTCAGGTTTTAGCTGGTCAATTGGCCTGCCCTGAGGGCGTGGAGTTGGTCAAGCAGTTGGTTCACTCGAGTCACAAACACTCTCTATACTCCTTAGAAGAGGGTCTCATTTACTTCCATTCTCACATTTGGGTTCCCCCTCCTTCTGATCATAGGTATTCTGCGCACATCATGATCCCCCCATGGTTGGACATCCTAGTAACAAGAAATGCATCTTTGATCAAGCAAACCTTTAATTGGGCAGGTCTGACAAAAGAGGTCCTGGCTTGGATCACCAATTGTGTTACTTGCGCTAGGGCCAAGTTGGATCGCTCTGGAAAAAATGGCCTCCTGCACCCCTTACAGCAGGCGGAGGGCCCATGGACCTCGGTGTCCATGGACTTTATCATTGAACTCCCCTGTTCTAATGGGTTCACAACGGTGATGGTAGTGGTGGATTGTTTCACAAAATTTTCCCTTTTTATACCTTGTACTTCCACAATTATGTCAGAAGAAACTGCCCATCTTTTCGTACGCCATGTGTTTTTTGATGTTTGGTCTTCCCCAGGAGATCATCAGTGACTGGGGTTCACAGTTTACCGCGCAGTTTTGGAGTGAACTCCTATCAATCCTGAAAATATCCCCCTATCAATCCATGGCATATCACCCTCAGTCCGACGGTCAGACTGAGCGGGTCAATCAAGTCCTTGAACAGTACCTGCGTTGCTATGCTGCAGCAGCACAGGATACTTGGGCCGGTGACTTGCCCCTCACTCAATTTGCTTACAATAATGGGACCCATGCATCCATGGGGTTTTCCCCATATGAAGCAACGTTGGGTTATAATCCTTCATTTTTGGTTGGGCTGTGCTTGCGGCCTGAGGTTCAAGCTGCCGCGGACCATGCTGCCCACATCAGATTGACTCAAGCTTTAGTGTGGGAACACCTTACCAAAGCCATCAACGACTACAAGTGGTTTGCAGATCATAAGCATCTTCTGGGTCATGATTTTATGGTGGGTTCCTACATTATGCTCAATACCCATCATTTGAGAATTCAAACCCCATCCCACAAATTTTCCAGTAAATGCTCAGGCCCCCATTTAGTGGAGGAGGTATTGGGTAATGGGGCGTTCTGACTGAAGCTTCCTGCACATTGGAAGCAGCACCCTGTTTTCCATGTTTCCCAGCTGTCGCCCTTCAAGAGTGCAATTCCCATGGAACTGGAACTGATCATCATCAATAATGAGGAAGAAGCCGAGGTAGAGGCTATCCTGGCATCCTGGAAGTCGCGACGTTCCATCCAATATCTAGTGGCCTGTAAAGGGTATCCGGCTTGAAAGATAGGTGGTTCAAGGCGTGCAACTGCTCGAATTGCATGGACTTGGTCAGGGCATTCCATATATCCCACCCCGAGGCTCCTTGCCCCCCCCCAGAAAGTCGCGACAATTATGGCTATCAAGTTACCCAAGGCCTACAAGAATGTGGCTCTGGTGCAGTTTCCCAGTGGGGGTGCCCTTTCTTTGGAAAAAGGAAAGGGTAATGCAAGTCCTGGGGAATGTCCCCTGGTGGTTGATCAGGCCATCTTCCCATTCCCAAGTAAAAAGACATCAAAGAGAATGGTGGTACCTCTCATTACTCAAGGCAATCTCACTCATGTACTAGACGAGCGATGGGTAACAGCCCTTCCACTTCAGATCCCACCCCCAGTACCCACACTCATCTCAGCAGAACTGTTATAGGGAATTAGCAAAATCTGCACTGAAATTGTCAAATTGAAATTGGCTGGATCTAATTTGAGTGGCAATCTGGCTGATGCCCAAATCTCAAATGGCTGGGAAGGCATGAAGACTGAGGTATCAGCCAGAATGCCTGACAGTTCCAATTTGACCAATATGCCAATCAAACAAAGCACCTTTCTACCAAAGTCGTCGAGGATCATCCTGGATGATCAGGCTATAGCATCAGGCGCCAATGATGAGGGTTCAAAGCCCCCAGTTGGCAATTCAGGCGTTGCAGCTGATGTGATGCCACTGACCAAACGAACTGTCCAGCGACTGAGCGCAGGTGGGTTGGGCATCCCAAACCCATTTCCAACCAAATGGACCCGCTCCTATGTGAGGTGTCCTTGGGGGATTCCCATTGCTCGTTGGGCCAAATGCCATCACGCCAACCATCAGAAATGTAATTGAGCCTTGGTTTGGACGTTTGAGGTTGAACCAACAGTGACTTGGCCCACCGCCAAATTTTGCAATGTCAGTTCTTAAGGAACAAACCCGCCCATTCCCAAACAATTTGCCAGTCAGGTCAAAATTGCAGGCCCCAATCCTGGCTTGTCACTACCCCAATCAACCACTTACTAATCAGTTGCATAGCACTGAGAAAATGATTGGTTGATTTTCTTACTTTTACTTCAAATAAAATTTTGCCAAAAAAACCCAACCAATTTTTTATTATCTCTTCTGACCGCATCCCTGATGGCATTTCCCTGGTGGCCCATTGGTCCATATACCAGATGGACTCTACCAGTACTCTTGGTCACTATGGCCCCCTCCATCATCAATTGGGTTCAGTGAGTCTGATATTTTTGGCTGTACAACCCCATTATCACTAACTTCCGGCAGCATTACATGGGGATCTTGTGGTCGTATGTCCACCAATTGCAAGAGAGAATTCATCTCCTTGCCACCCTGGTTGAAATGGCCCCATATGCCAAGGACCTCATCAAGACTATCTTAGTTATCCCACCCCCTGCAGCAATACCTCCTGGGTCAGGAGTGGGTTCAGTGTGGTTTGTCATTGGGATCATACTTAACATTGTTCTGCACCAACAATTCATTGTTTCCCAATTCCCAGCTCCATATCAAGTCATTCAGTCAGCAATGCCTCTGGCATTCTGGCTTGCGTTTTTCGTGCTTACGCATCCTGACTGGCAGGCCAGTCTAAACTTCTTCAGCCATTTCCATGACACTCATCCCCAATGATAAACCTACTTCCTCATCTATTATTGCGCATCCATTTAATGTGAACCCTCTTGTCCATTCTGCTGTTGGCTTCCTCAAAGCTGCTCCCCCGTTGAAACAGCGCCAGGGCACCTCTACATCTCTGCTCACATAGGTGGGACCCCTACCTGGTCCATCCACTGATAGTCCAGCATAACTGTGGAGCCTGAAGCACCCTGTTCAGGGAGAGCTCAGACCCAACGCTCTGCATGAATTACATCCCCCCTCTGCTCTTACCCCTGATTGTGCAGCTGCTCTTGTGCCACCCCTCGTTGGCATGCAAGCTCACTTGTTCAAACCCAAAGACTGGAAACTGTGAACCCTGAAGGAGTTGTCATCCTCCCTGCCTCCCATGCTCTTGAGGGTTGCCCCTACAAGACTTGCAGTTGCCCTCATTGCAACCAATTGGTTTACTTGAGGGCCCTCAGTACATTATTAAACTTTTGCTTACCTCATATTCCCAATAGAACCCCACTTATTCAGGTTGCTTGGACTTCTGTGCCCATGGCATTCTAGGCTCTCTACTGGATGCTCACACATCCTGATTGGACCCCAGTCTAATTCTTATCAGCTGAATCCATGACATCAACCTTTTATACTAGTGATGGCTATAATAAGGTAAATTTATATTGAGTTAATTTTTGAAAGTTAAGTTATAATTTTATATTTATATACTATAAAGAAGATGAATCTCTAATAAAACCCAATGTCTAGATAGCATGATTGTTGGAAATACAACTAGGATGACCAAAGATACTCTAGATTGAGATTTGATATCTTGGTCTAATAAGATGGAGAAATCTAAACCTAATATTTCTGATTCTCATGTTGACCAAAGAAAGACTCTTTGGAGTTATTGACCTCATAAATTTAACCAACCCAAAGAAACTCAGTAATTCAAGATGGCCAAGCAAATTGAAATGACTAATCATTTCAAAGGGGCTAGGCCTCATTAAGAAGATCAATTGCATCTAACTAGAATTCTATTAGATATGATCATCAAGATTATAATAATAATAATGATAATCAACAATATTGGTCCTTTGGTAGGAAAGATCTTACCTCAGGTGGATCAAGGAAATCATCGCGAAGAACCTCTACATATTCCCTATAAATATCTCTAGTCTTTAATTAATAAAGTACCTAAATTCTCATCTCACGTAGTTTAATTTTGGTTTATTTTCTTATAGGATTCTGTTTTTTCTATTGGAACCAACTATAGCAATGGAACTAATAATTTCACTGCAATTGTGTCAATCTTTGCTAGAGCCATGGAACTAATAATTTTATAGCCTTCGTTGTGCCTGCTTATAGAATTTCTCACAAAATTCCAATACTGGTGCTCCCTGCCAGGTCTGCTTCCAAGGCTACCTGGTGAAAACGTACTTTCACAATGATAAATTCATCTAGCAAAGCGAGTCCCTCTTCTGAGGAATCTATGGGTATCTCCTGATGGGTACACT